>JAUYWH010000004.1:9094024-9168533 GCA_034779795.1 Ctenopoma multispine
CACACACACACACACACACACACACACACACACACACACACACACACACACACACACACACACACACACATAAAAAACAACAGCAGTACATATAGTACATAAAACTGATTACCATTTAAAGTGGAGTAATTGGGTAATGTTCTAACTATCAGGTGATTACATTTAGAAAATAATAGACCATTTGATTGCATATGATTATCCTCGGAGCAGCAGCCAGTTAACCCAATAAAAGGAGCAGAAAGAATATGTGTCTGTCTGAAATAAAGGCACAGAAAAAAAAGCTATATTTACACAGCTGACAGAATGTATTGCACTGGAGGTAGAGAGGTTTTTTTGTTGTTGTTAAAGTTCTGCTGGGGATAAAAAAGGAAGGTAGGTTTGATCTGTGTGAGGATGTAACCACGAAGTAGTCTGATGTGAATTGAGACCTGTTTTACATGAAATAATGGGGACACTCAAGAAAACACGGCATAGATTCAGATAATGCGCCAAATGTCACCTAGCAGTGAACAAGAATGAAAATGTGAGAAACAACAAAGTGTAATGGCAGTTTTTACAAAAAGTCTTCTCTGTAGCGAGGTTTGAGCTGTTGATAGTCACCTGAACACTGTCGCATTTACTTCTTAGTGTCGAGGGAAGGCTGTAGTCTCCTCTGAGGAAAAAAGGAGCACTGATCTGAGCAAATGAGCAGCAAATTAATTATAAGTAGACACAGCTAGTGTAATATACACTGGAGACATCTTGTCACTCTCTCTGAGATATGAGCTAGAAGATCAAACAGGAGTACTCTCCATCTGGGCAGATAATCGGAGCACTTACCTCCTCCCTCATCCTCCAGCTCTCCTTCAGTGACCAATTCCTCCAATTCCGCCTGACTGGTCTGATCAATAATGTTAGCCGGTGCTAACATGCACAGGCTAGCTTACTTTAATGAACATATTAATAATGAATCATCTCCAGTGAGGCTCCCTAGTACAGCTTGCTATTAATTGGTCATACTGTAGAATAATTTCTACTGCTAATGGCCATATTGACGGGGTGTGAAGTAGCCCCTTATAGCTGGCCCTGACACGGTCCACGCCCGCTTGATCACAAATTGCATGTAACTGTAACTCTGAGCCTGTTTTGTTTTGTGGTTATCATTGTAATGCTATATGGAGTACAGGGAGCTGTGAGCTGAGCAAACATATTAAATCACTGGGTGAGGTCAGCAGGCTCAGATCAGAGTTTTTCCTCCAGAGCGATGCTTCAGATGTGCTTCAAGTGTAACACGTGAGAAACATTTTAATCCAGCCCTAATAATAGCCATGAAGTCATCATCATCACTTTAAGTTATCTTACAGCACAGATGGCCTATTGTAACAGCACAAGACAGATAATTCACCACTATAGAACCTTCTTCAGAAGCAGTCTGGAGCAGAGAAAAAAATAACTGACTGGCATGCATTTTACACCCTCAGAGAATTATTTTTATTGTTTCCACTATTGATTTTTCCTCTGCTGCTTTGTGTTAGATGTTCTCCCAACATCATGTCCATTCTTGACATTCTCAAATTAATATGTTCTCACACACAAACGCATTGGCATAAGGTACAGACAGCCACAGACAAATGCCCTTGGATTAACATGCATGTGTATATACATGCAGAGGAAAATTCACACATATCAAACGTGGCTGTTTCTAGTGTGTCTGCTCACTGTGTAAATTTTACATGAGAGCTAAGCTGGTGTGTGGGATGACACTGCTCCTAGTGTGTGTGCCAGAACAAGAAGGCTGTGTGAATGCGCTGAACCTGAAGTAAAATGGCATGTTCATTTTTAATCTTCCCATTCTCTTTGCATTTTTCATTGAGCCACATAACCAGACTGAGCCAATGCATAAATTTAGTGGTTGTAATTCAGAGAAAGAGTAGAAAGGTCATGGTTATTATTATACACAGAAGAAGGATGATTGACCAGTAAGATACTGTAAAAACAATAAAAAAACAGACCTATGTTTAATGGTTGTGTTCAGTAAAGACATGAAACATCATGGCTTATATGTGTGACTTTGGTGAAGATCATTTCATGAACAGTTTATTTAGATAACCAGGAAATTGACATTACTTTTTCTTGCCACTGTATTCTCAAATGATATAGGTAGAATATTAATGCCTGACTGTGTGAGGGAACGTAGTTATAGACAGTTAATTACAAATGCATAATCCCTTTTTTCAAACAAATTTGATTTGTCTCAGACCTGCCCATTTTGTCACTCATTGAGTAGGTGGTGAATCAACTAATCAGTAAGATTTCAAGCAGATTTTGGTATATACGATTTCAAGTATATAATTATATCTAAAACATGTTTTAACACTACACATACAGTATAAGAATGTTTGCACAACCCAATAAACTATTGAATAAATGTGCTACAACTTCAACAGAAGACATCCTGTTTCTGTTCTTCTGTCAGCTAACAACAAAAACAGTTGGCATGGGATTTTTCCCTGCACATTCAGTCTAAAAAGATGATCTAAAGGGAAGGTTAAGTAAGGCATACTGCTGCATAGGAAACATTCATATGTTCAGTGAATGTATAGTACACATGCTCCCACGTAACCACATATAGAAACACATGCACACTGTGAAGCAGCAGCATAATCTGCTCTAGAGGGGCAGCTCTGAGTAGAGGCATTTGTTTTGGGGATGATTTGTTTGTTTGGGTCCTGGCACCCAGAAGAGCAGTAATCAGAGGAGTTAGCAAACAGGATTGTGTTAGCCATGACGCTGACAATCTTCCCCCACAGGGCCCAGACCCAAACAGCTCAATGCTCTGGCTCTAGAACAGGGGCCAGACTGACACACACGTACACATACCCAGAGTCAAAGCATGTGATGTGACTGGTGTAAACTGTACTGATTTGTTTGTTGTGATTTAGCACCAACATTATTTAGATGGATTGTGTGAGGTTGGTATATGTGGTATTAACTGGTTTGTTTTAGTCTGTTGATTGGCTGATCTGTTTATGCGTACTACTATGAATTGTGTCATTCTCCTTCGCTCTCCACCTTCACAGGCCTTGTAGTGAGAGAGGCCAGCATAGAGATCACTCGGCAGCAGGTGGAGGAACTGTTTGGGCCGGAGGACTTTTGGTGTCAGTGTGTGGCCTGGAGCTCCGCAGGGACCACCAAGAGCCGTAAAGCCCATGTTCGCATCGCCTGTGAGTATTCTCCCTTCTTTGATCCCTTGCTCCAAACCATTATTCAGTCTTTATCTTCTCTCTCATCTTTGTATTCCTCTCCAAACAAAATATTTAGGCTGCCAAGGAAATGCATCTCACAGTGTCACTTGAGCATCACGACAGATTTATAGATTCTGGAGATAGAAGAAGTGAAAAAAAGCATTTCGCTAACATGGGACTCGAGTGTCCCTTTGAACTTGAGTTCTTAAAAATCCTGTAGAATCTGAATCAGTTTCCTTGTGTACAGTATAAACATGGAGAAACCGTGCAGATGATGGGAAGAGGTTCAGCAGTGTATACAGTATATACTAGAGAGGCTACAGCAAATGTTTAAGATGTTATTCCTTTTTTTCTTGTAGGTGGTCCTCATTTGTTCTGTGCCTGTGAGTTTGTTCTCCTACTGGAAAGCACAACATAGTTGTTTCCAACTAACGAGGAATGATCTGTTTTCCTCTGAAGTTCGGGCTCATTTTTAACTGTTCCTAAAATGATCTGCCACTCAAAATCAGAAAAGTAATGAAACCCTAGAGACATGGTGGGAATAGCAGCATTGTAACAGTATAACTGTGACATCGAGGAAAAAGCTCCTGCAACACAACACATATTGTATAACACACATTGTTATCAAAATTCCACCTGAAGGCTTTACAGTATCTGCTAGATCATCGTGCTTTTTAACTCCTGTCAAAGCCATTTAGAAGCATTGTGACTGACGTGTCCCACCCAACTTTGCTGTTTCTGTTTTGATTTGTGGCGAACACACAAAAAGGGCAACACCCACTCGTGTGTATTCTGTGTTGTTTGCATCAAATACATGGTTATCACTGCTGGAGAGAGCTGGATAGGGATATCACTTGAGCTTAATGTTTGGTTGCCAGCTCACTGTCAGAATGACTTCATCTGCACTATACAGCAGGATAGCACAGTACGAAGTCAATATCAACAGTTTCCACCTGATCTCCTCCATTTAGAGGCAGTTAACAATCTCGTGCCTGTCCCTCTCACTTTATATCTCATCCAATTCTCATTTTCATTCTCAGCATTTTTGTATAGCTCTCTCTTTCTTACTGTCTCCCCCTGTTTTCTGTACAGGTTCTCCCTGTGTTCAGTGTATGCCCTCTATTTCAAACACCAGTAGCTCTCCTCATTACTGCTACTGTTATACTAGCATGGTGAATCAGAATCATGCCTCTCAGTCCCCCACCGAGCACACTCCCGCTGCTCCACCTCCTATAATCACCCATGATGAGCAGCCTGCCAGCACTAACCTATCCCTCAAATCACAATGGACCCCTCTTCCCCTCCTATTAGCTTCTGCTGAATGGATTAGCTCCTCTACTGGGTGCTCTCTCCAGGCAGGCTTCTTGTCAGAGCCAGACTCTATCCCGTTAGGCTAATGGAAACTGGGCTTGTTTTCCTCTCTTCTCTCATCATCTAAACACATACAGTTTAATCAGACAGTGAGTCAGAGCCAGTGCTGTAGAGTTAAGAGGCTGTTGTGCTGAAGAACTGGGTTTTAGACTTAAAAAAAAAAGGCTGGCATTGGCAAAATGTATTGTCGAGGAGTGTCTCTGTATTAGAGGAAGAGAGAATGTGTAAATTTGTTGCGATTGCCTCCACAAAGCCATTTTGATTAGCTTCCATTTTGGGGTGCAGTGATTGCTTGCCAAAGAGAAACAATGAAATTATATGCATAGAAACAAATTAAATAACTTAATTAAATCAGCTGAAATGTCTTTCAAAAGATTGGTGAGGTAATTGAGAAATATATTTTCTTGTTTGTTTGTGGTCTTGTAATTTAACAACATGATAAATAAAACCTCAATTTTATTACTAGTGATTACTAGTGAGTAAAACCCAAAACCCAAGTGCTCATTGCCATTCCTTATTTAGGTTTCCACCTGCACCCAATGTATGTATCCTGAGAAGTGAATGGTGTGACTCCCACAGGAATGTCAACTTAGCTGGTTCCACACCCTTCAGTGTCCCGCAGCACCATTCAGGGTTACGAGAAGTGAAGAACGGAGAAACTCCGGAGGGGAAACTCAATTAAAACCCCACATCCAATAAAAAATACATGCACCATATTCACTCTCATGCTACTTGCTGTGTTTCATCAAGAGTAATGCCAAAGGTTTGCAAATCACGATGAAAAAACACACACACATTGGGTGTTTAATTTCTGTTTAACAAGCTGTAGTTTATCTGCTACAAGAGGTATGAGTAATAAACCATGAGTATTTCACATTAACTCTCAAACACCAATCTATTACTTGTGTAATTTAGGCTCTTTCTAATGTTCCATGCAATCATGAATCCATGTGGTGGGAAGTGTGGCAGAGACAGACTTTGGTTATACATTAAAAGTCAACAGAAAATAACATGTAATTGTCAAAAGTATTATTTTGTAGAAATATGTATATATTTTCTTCTCTTTTTCTTGCGTATACAGACGATTTATAGCAAGGTTTTCACTTTTCTATTGTTCCACTGTTTCCATTGTTCTATTTTTGGGTCAAACCAGAGTCTGCCATGAACTTTACCATGAACACTACAACCAGTAAGTAGCTGTGATTATGGTACATTCAAAACCACCAAATCGCATGCTGAATACTGCGCACCGAACAGCCAACCAGCGTTTTACTCCTAAGTGACAACCGAAATTCATTTTGTTTTCACTGTAGTGCATAAATATTACAGTATACAGTATCAAAGTTCCTCAAAGAAGATATTATGTTATACCACGACTACACCTTCAACTATCTTTTGGAATCAATTTGAAGCAACAGTAGACTCTTGCAATTTCAAACCGTACCCTTTTGAGACTAAATGTGCTACCTCCTTTCCTTTCCTTTCTTTTTAAGTCCTTCTTTAGCAGTTTGTGCTTGGATCAAACTCATGAAGTCATGTCCCAGAATATGCCTCAAGTCAGTCTTTCTTTTAATTTTATACCAGACATTTACGGAAATAGCTTTCAATTCAACACTCACCATTTCAGCTTCTATAATGTATTAAAAATTGTGGCGTTATGGCATATTCCCCTGAAGACACGCATACTCCCAGCCTGAATTGGGACAAGCTTTCATTGAATTTGTTATTTTAAGATTCATTTTACCAAATAAGAAATGAATCTTAAAAGGACTATAGGTATTCTTTAAGGCTTCTCGGTGTAGGGTGATCATGTATACAGTAATAAGAATAGGGTTTAGTTTCTTCTGTAGGGAGCTTGTTACCTGTATGCTGTTTCAGTATAATAGCTACTAAATAAAAATACTAAAATGTTTATCAGTTTTTAGTAATGAGCAAATACATTTGTTACTGTAGGATCTGCCTAAACTATATGCTTTCATATACACATGAGAATCTCCCAGTACTGAAGAACATTTATTTACTATGACAGATACAGCATGGACACTTGACTCTATTATACTTCAACAACCATTGTGCCCAAGAGCATTATGCTTAATATATGCAGTGTGCTTTGACTATGAAGTACAGATTCTGCTATACAATCTCTGTCATTGCACATCTGTTGGTGCTGTCAGTCTACACTTTGCTCACATAAGAAGTCAAACCCATTGTGCTATATAATATAATAAATCTCTTCTTTATGTTGGCACACAATGTCAATAGCGGCCCATTACAGTATTAGAAGCATTCTATGAAGAAGACTTGCCATATCCTTTTCACAGATTGAATTGCTAATCCAGGATCATGTCTGCATTTAGTTAGTTGTGGATAGAAAAGATAAAATACATTTATTAGGAAACTATTTGAAATATACAGATTCGAAGAAAAGGAGAGGACGCCTCTCAACTAGAAATATTTTTAACTTTAAGTGGATGTCGTTACTGTTGTTGGTTATTGATGGAGTGTGTATGGTTGGAATATCACTAAAGCTATAAAAATATTATCGATGAAGTTTCGAGGCTTGATTGCAGATTTGGCGCTTCAGTGACTCAAAAGTTCCCTGGTAGAACTGAAACTCTCTTTTCTCCTTTTATCTCTCTTCTCCTCTTTTGTTGTGGTGATGCTGCTCCCAATACTCCACTGTCAGTCAGTGCAGCAGGTGATGATATACTGTATGTGTAATGGGCTTTGGGTGCCAGTGTAGCATGACACTTCAGTAATCCTGCCCTGTCAGCACCCCTATCCCTGCCCTGCACTAGTCCATCAAGACTCTCACACCACAAAAATATGGGATTTTCACCAGAGAGTGAACCCATTCTCCTTATCTTCCTTTCATCTAACTTCAGGCAATTTGCCTTGTTTTAAAGGTGCAAAAGATAGAAAGAACACATATATTACAGTTACTGTTTCTAGCATTTTAATAACCACTCTTTTTTTATTATTCATTATTAGCATACCTATGCTTTTATTGATTAACTTAACATTTAATATTAAACATTAAACTACCAATTTGCAAGCAAGATATAAGTAAATAATTATACAATGTGATTTCATCTCATCATTGTAGACTTGAGGAAGACCTTTGACCAGGAACCTCTTGGGAAAGAAGTGTCAATGGAACAGGAAGTGTTGCTCCAGTGTCGCCCACCTGAAGGAATCCCAGCTGCTGAGGTAAGGTCCAGACGTCATTTCACTTGACTGTAGTTGTTTGTTTGAAACTTTCTGAAATGCATGTACATGTTTTCCCTAGAAATGCAAGCATGATTTGATTATCCATACTTAGCACAACTAAAACATCCTGTTTCCACATATTATTATGCCTAATTTATAACTTAGAATAATGATTACTGTATGCAGTATATGTATGGGGAATGGAAGTATCAGTTTCCGTTCTTCTATGGCATCTTAAAAACTGAACACTGTGTGTTGATTGCCCTGTTGTGAATTAGCCCATTTCACTGCACAGATAAGGGCATTTTTCCACCACTGCCTGTGCTATTTAAGCTGTTCGTGTTTTATTTTTCTGAACATCGACCAGTCCCTGCAATTTGGTCAGAACAGAGAAATATGTAATTATCTACTAAGCAGGAAAAAAAGAATAACACCAGTTGTATCCCTGTGTTACCTTAGCTCAGCCAATATCTCCCTGCTCTACTTCCTCCCTGCCCTACAGTAGAACACTGTTATTGCTACATTTGAAAAGGCTCAGTTGAGATTGCAGGAACATAAATAGAGGATGAAAGGATGGTTTGATGGGCGGTGGGGGGCTTGGTGTGTTTTTTTTTTTTTTGAGTTGGGGGTGTAAGGACTGAACTCTGTAAAAGCTTGTGATTAACCTGGAAAAGCTGAGTTAAGTGAGTGGAACTGCACAGCATTTATCCCTGCTGAAAGTGCTGACAGGCTAAATGCATGAAAGTTTGGGACTGGCACTCCTTATACAGTCTTCAGTGTGATAGTGTTGCTACAACAGCCATATAGTACTGTTGATTCTGTCATCTGAGGTCTCTCTGTAAATAAAGGATTGGCCCAGTGCAGTGATTAAGAACTCAGACTCAGAGTCCAGTCATGGCACATCTATACTTTCTGAGGTTTGGAGTAAGATGTGCCATGAAAGCCGAACAAGAGATTTGTCAACATTAAAATTGTTTTCAGTTTAGCTAAGTTATGCATTTGTGTTTGTTGAAGCATAATGTGTTATATTTTAAAGCAGTTTGCCATCAGGGGTCTGGCCAAGCCTTCAACAAATGAGAGGCCCAGTAATGTTTATCTAGGTTCTGCAAAGAATGTTGAAATTTTACCTTATTAAACTTTAGAATTCAGAATATGATGTGCAGCATTTCTTCTAAAAACAAATTTTTTTCTTTCAAATTCTCCCTGCATGCATCATTTTCTGTATTCTGAGTAACCACAGTGATTGCTTTCTGTTTGCTTTTCCTTCTATTATCTAGTTGACTTTTGTGTGTATACAGAGAAACACTTTCAGCTCCTTTAATTACCCACGCTTACCTCATGGCTACGAAAAAAGACAACAGTGCTATTCCACAAGTTATTTTTCCTAGTTTTTTTTCTCAACTCTAACACAGCTGCCTCAGAATCTGAGTGCTGCTTTTTCATTTGTTTTTGTCAGGCCTTTTCTCACACAAGCCCGCCAGACTACAAGCCTCAGAAAAAGCAGATGGGCTAAGTCTGTGGTTACATATGAATCTGCAGAAATATGTTTCAGACGTTGTGAAGGAAAGATCTGTCAAATTTTCTCCTCTAAGACAAAAAAACATTGAGAGGATGAGAGCGACTGAAGGCAGAAGGAGAGGAGTTGTTGAGGTTTGTCGGGGTTGCATCCAGTGGGTTGTTGTCAGGCCTCCAGCGGGCTGTCATTTCGCTGTGTGGTTCCTTTATATGCCTTTGCCCAGCGAGGGAGAGGCTGGCAGGATGGCAGGCTGTGGCTGAGTCGTAAAACCCATACACTTACAGCACTTTTGTTAAAGAATGTGGACTGTATGTGATGGACATTGTGTTGTGTGGCACGGTTTCAAGCTGTTTTTTTTTATGAAAATAAAATAAAAACATGCATGCACATACATTTTGTGCTGCACTCTGAGTTTACTGCACTGTGTGTGTACTATCTGTGCTTTCACATGCATGTTCAGAGTCCCGGCAATGACATTAACATACAGTAGCTCCATGCACAGGCACATGTGATAATATGCTGCCAAAAGCTTGCATGGTCACTGAAAGGCTATTCATCTATTCTATAGAGTGAACAGTGTGATTATGGCTGACAGAGCTTGAAGAAAAAGATTCACTGCTGATGAACTGGAAGAAGGAATCATACTTTGTGCTTCTTTTTTTTTTTCAATCTAGAGTTTGTGAAGGCAACTTGTCATTTTGGTTCTTGACAGCAATCCAAGGAAATACATATTATGATGTACTGCAAACTATTAAATTTTTTTAATGTTGATGGTACTAAAATAATGTTTTAATATTTGATAATTAAATGTTTGCAAGCACTGGCAGTTTGTGAAAGGTTGATCATATTTTAACTTCAGTTTTTTTAAAAGTGCCAGGTTTTTGTAGCTGTTTTAGACGATGAGTTACCAAATTGCCGACCCACTCATGCATGCATTTTCAGAGCTGGGAAACCCACGTCCTGCAGAAACAAAGAATGCCAATCACAGTTAGTTTTGAGCTCAGATTATAAAGTGAAACTGTGCTATTTGTTGCGATCCAGTTTCGGGGTTGTGTTCCTCTCATGTGTTCCCCTTTTTCAGATGATTTACATTATCGGTTGCCATGATGGTTCACCACAGTAATGACATCCTGTGATTCTATTTAAGTGGTTTTAAGTCATGGCTAACTTTCTACATTATGCTGAATAATCAGGATTTGCTCCTGTGATGCTGCAGAACAGAACATACAAAACAGTTCCCCTCTCAGACATGTACAAGTTTTTCATATTTGGAGTTCAGGCTAAGGTTTCTTAGCCCTTATATTTGAGTTATTTTTAGTTGATACATTGATTTTCTGAAGTACAGATAGCCCCTGAGTTCTGTAATACACACACACAGGCACAGACACACACAGTCTCTCTCCCTCTCTCACACACACAAGGAAAACAAGCAGCAGGCATTTATTTTGGCTCTCAGTGTGACCATTACCAATGGAACTTTGGCCTTGGAGGACTGAAATACTGCGGGTGAGGTTTCTGAAATAGCACAAGGATTCAGTCATCTGAAAGTCTTGGTCTGAATACATTAGACACTCACTAGACTCCCTAAAAGTCATTGTTACACGTTTCCATAGTCATGAATATTAGATATATACTTAATCAAGAGCAGAAGGAAAATGTAACTCAGTCAGTCTATTCTATAAGAAGAAGGGAGAAGAAGCATCTTAGCAGGCAAGACTATTTGCACTATTTCTCTGTTAGTTGGCTTACTGTGTGAGTGCAGGTAAAGACTTTCCATCAACTCACCACAGATCCTTCACTTTGACTACCTCAATGAAGCTCTTTCATCAACAACTTAAAGACCCTCTACAGTGGCGTCTTTTCATACTCAAAATTTGTGGCAGGCTCATAAAATTGACTTAAATCTTCTTTGTGAATGAATGCTGCTTTATTGTTCCTTTCTCTTTTCTTCTGCCATGCCCTCCATCTCCATCTCAACATCTCCACTTCAGAGCACTTGTCACAGCCCTGAGAGAAAGACAAGAGTTCAGAGGTGATGCAGCCCTGTGAGCTGCTGAGCCTGTTTCCATGGAAGCAGGATTTTAATTCAGGCATCTCCTTAGTCAGCCGGGGTCCTGCCGTGTTATCATGGGTAACGAGTCATTGATGCTCTACAGGGAAGAGGCCCTGCTGCCATGATTAAGTCCACTGGCTTTACCGAGAAGAAAGCCAGGAAACAAAAAGATCTTTGCTTCAGACTCCCTCATCCAGAGAAGTGAGAAAACAGATAATTCAGATGGCCGAGGCAGCAGCCAGAGCCAAATTCAAGAATTCTGAGTCCAGTAGCGACAGTATAGACTTTGTTATTAAGCTCAAATTTTGTCCCATTGCTTTTAGTTATTGAATAAATGTACAAATAATGAGTTTCAGCACTAAGTGTTTGGTACAGTGCTTCATGGAAATCTAGTATCCACTTTTGCCACACATTAAACTATGTAAACGTCAGTGTTTTTTGTTGGATTCAGGCCCAGTTATAGTTAAAAGGCAAAGTGAGGCAAACACTGGCCCATCAGGTCACCTAGTCAAGAGATTTGAGTGTTTCCTCCCAGTCAAAATGGCCCATGGTGTTGGTATGATGGGGCCAGGAATGTCAAGCGTAATACCACTTCATTGCCCAGTGAAACTGGAATTGTGTTTTCATTAAGGTTACCCATGGGAGAAAATGTGTCAGGAGGCCAGACCAAATCCCTGAGGCAACCAACCAAAGATTACCCTTCAGGCCCTCACCTGTCCATCACTTCTGCTCTACTATGAAAAGGCTGTGATGTACTCTAATTGCCCAACATTTATAAGCTTTGCTGTCTTGTGTGCAAAGTCGGTGCCCTTTCTATTGTTATCTCAACGGGTCAGTCCTTAAACATTTACATGTGAAATTAAACCACAAGTGAGAAAGAAAAGACTAGCAAGGATTTAACTCTAACAAGACAACAAAACTACATGTGCTATATCGGCTGCAAGACCAACTTAATTATTAAAAGAAAACACCCATGGCATTCTTTGTGTTTTAAACAACAGGCTCAGCTTCCATTGCAGTTTTCTTCCATGCACTTGAGATAAACACGTTGTTTGTTTACAGTTTCCAAACAGGCACACAATGATGAAAAGGTAACATTTCTCTAAGCAATCTGTATTGGGAAGGTGAATTGCTGACTGCCAGGTGGTAGTTTCATTGAACATGGCAATGAGATGTAAACAAGAGGGTTGTCATTTGGGGGAAAGCTGGTTCTTTATCAATTTAAAATTATTTTTGAGCTGTTTGCACTGAGCTTGAGAATCAGTTCCAGCATTTTTATGCTTTCTCCTGAAGATTGTACTGTAAACCAAGAGAGTTCTGACCTCTATCACAGCACAAAACCCCTGTCTCTTGGTGGAGTTATCATCTAAGCTTTTCTAAAGGCCAGAGGAGTCTTGGAGAGACCAAGGGCTGTGTGCACAGAGTGCATCACAAGTTCTCTAACTTGCAAAGCTGCAGCTCTAGTAGCGACTTATACTAGTTTTTTATTTTATATTTTATATAGGCACAGCATGTGTGTGGTGTGCCTCTACACAGCCAGTTTATACTAGATTAGACTTATCCACCCACACATAAATGTACCAGAAATTTTGGCTTAAAAACAAAATGTACAGTTTAATGGCAGAAATCCTGGAGTCACATCGTCACCATCAAAATATAATAAACAGTTTCTTGGACTGAGGATGATTTATCCACCAAATCTCAAACAAATGATGCAGTACTCTAAAAATAGACAAAATGAGAATGGTAAAAACATAATTTTCCCCGACCTTTATGTCACTTATTACTGTGGGCGGTGAATGATTGTAGGAATCATATTTGAAGAGAGACATGTATTGTGAAAGTGAAAACAGAGAGAGCTGCGTAGCAGAAATGAGGTGCCTGGCTGTATTTGGAGCTAGTTTAAGAAATTACTATTCTCCTTCAGCAGAGCTGAATTGTGAAGAGCTTCAGGCAAGACTCAGCTGGAGGAGGTCATTATTCCTGGCTGGAGTCTCAGTGATCCGTCTTCTGTATGGACATCTACAGTAGTATCCACTCCAGATCCACCTCTGTTACCTAACCTCATCCTCCTTCACTCTCCCTTACCCATCCTATCTCAGCTCCTCCACAGACAGCCTCACAAACACACATACAGATAGTACACACACATAAAAAACATTTTTACCATCAGATCTCAAGATATCACACCTCTGTGTGTTTTGGCTTGTTAATATTTATACAGCTCACATTTCCATACTTGTCATGCAGGCAGATGCAGAGCATATGGCTTGTTGTCTCATTGTGAATGATTGAATAATCAGTTTGTAACCTTTTGTGGCTCATTCTCCAGGTGTGTCATTCAAGCCTGGAACGGATATATCCTGTGAAAAAGGGAAATGAATAAATTACATGGGATAGATAGTTAGATTTCATGTGGAGAAGCAGGAGCGCTCATAATGACTTCTCCGTAGAGGAGTCTTGCACATTGCTGTGGAACATTTTTTTTCTCCCCATTCTTGCTTTTCACACCCACACCCACACTCTGCTGTACGTTCTATTTCTGACACAACAGCAATAAGTACTGAATGGTTTTGCCCTGCATTGGTTCTTAACAAGTGAGTGGATTGTATACAGTGTGTTCTGTATATTGGGCTAATTAGTGTTGTGCTGGCACACCGTGCAGAGCACAGAAACATCCCACACAGTGGTTACTCATACGTCATTGCTATTGCCAGGTCTGCAGCCAGCTACGTTTGCTAGTGACAGTGGCAAGAACACTGAAGCTGCATCCTACTTCAGGGTCCTGCAGTTCAACCGGGATATATGAATAAGCAACTATTTGCAAACAAATTCATCATATCCGTTTCATACAGTTTACTGTGTTTGTATACACTGCCTCCAAGTTATCAAGAAAAGGGTAATAAAGATTTCAGGAAATGGACATTTAAACAGGAAATCAGGAAAACATGCATTGTCGATGGTCACCTCACTCAAGATGATCTCCCACATTGTCTAAAGAATTTCATTTTAATGCTTGTTTTATTACATCAAACAACCTATTGCCTTATGCTTGGCTCATTCCTCTTTGCCTAATGTTGTACTCTCAGCAGGAATAACAAAGTAATGTTACTGTTTACATATTTATTTTCTGTGGAAACAAGAACAAACTGTGCTGTATATACCTGGTTTATATCTACAACGTGCTTTGACCATGGAGTAGTTCTAGTGCTATATTTACTAGTGAGTCACCACAGTTGATACATGATCATGTGACAGTTTACAGCTTGATGAGAATAGCTTGAAAATGCTAAACTGACAAGCATATAGTGTAAGCCTAAGATGCTGCATTTTTAGATCACGTTGACTTGTTATTACGTATTTGGTCAAGAAATGATAATTTGAGAGGATCTAAAATGGGATCCAATTGGAGTCAGTGTGAAAGTGCCCATACGTCACAGCTAAACACAATCACCATTTACAGCCCTCTCAGTGTGCTTGACCACTAAGTGAATCAGAGCACCTGTGTCACCAGTGTACAAATGCCTGTGCTACACATGTAACAGTATGTCACTGATTTCCCTCGACCTCAGTGTGCACTTTGCCTTTTTTTCTAACCTGTCTTTGTTTTTTTTCCGTAGCACCTGATATACACCATCCTGGTTGGTGAATTTTCTAGGACTGTCTCTTCTCAGTTGGATCACTTCCTTCTTTGTTTGGATCTCACTTTGGTCTTTCCTTTTCCTTTTTTCTTCATTCACAGCCTTTTACTCTTCAAAACAAAGTCACCTCTTTTTAACCTTTTTTTCCTCCATTCCCTGTCTTTATTCTTTCTTGTCTGTCCTTTCCTCTCATTGATGTTTTATATATTTTTGGCACACAGGTGACTGTGCATCTGCTTTCCTTCTCACTCATCTGTCTTCTCTTGGTCTCGTCTCTCCCAGTTTCTTTCCATCCTTCTCTTCCTCTTCAGGTTTAGGTTTCTGTCTCACTGTCTTTCTCTCTGCCTCTTTCTTTGTCACTTGGCTGTCTCCAAGCAGACAGGAAGAATCTCAGTCTTTATGACAGCTGACATGTGGCAATTTCCCTTCGTTAATGACAAGAAATGTGCCAATTACCTCTCCGGATGTTTCACTGCCAATCAGACACTAACGAGCTGTGAGTGTGTGTGTGTGTGTGTGTGTGTGTGTGTGTGTGCGCAAGTCTGTGTATCTCAGTGTGCATGTTTGAGTCTGTTGGCATGAGAGAAAGTTGGACACGTGCTGTATGAGATGAAGTCTACTGTTGAATTTTAATCATTTAAAATCTTTTCACGAGTGTGGTGTAGAGACTGGCTTACCTTTTCATCTCTGGCTTTATTAATGAGTCCTAATTATAGTCAGTACAGAATAAATGATGGGTGAACTGTTGCTCACTTTTACTCTCTCACACACACGTTCCCACTTCTGACATGAGTTTCTACCACTTTCTATCCCTCGTCACTCTGTCTGCCTCCCACCCCTCCATCTGTGCTGAAAAGTTGTTCAATTTTTAATTACCTTCTCATTTAAAAGTGCTCTTGACATCTGAACACAACACGTTTGGAGAGGCTGCCTCTGTGATTGGTGCAAAATTGGATAACCACCTCTTTGTATCAACTGTCAAACTCTATTCTAAGAACAGACCTTTTACTTCCTAATGCCCTGTGCTCTGCACCCGCTGATGTGAGCACTAAAAGACAAAATATTTATCATGTCAACAAAGCCATCATTTTTCTAGTTGGCATCATTTTTATTTATTTTATTGGAGTTATGTCCCATCACTTTTCAGTATGACATAAGGAACAAAGAACATAAAAAATGGTAATCAGGTCGCTGTCAAATCTTTGTTCTCTAAACAAAGGGACCCTTCTTTCTGGACATGAAAGTTTTATGTATGAAAAACGAGGAGTTATATTGTGACACACATGCACACAAAAACCCACATAACTTGCATTAAAAAATACTGTATAATTTTGTTTCTGGTATCTTCATACTTCTGTTCTCATTGATTTGTGTAATAATAAAGCTACCTTTATTAGCCATCTAGTTATAGATGCAATTAAATCATCACCAACAAAAGGAAGAACATGTTCTTGTTTTTGTGTGTTAGGTGTTACAGGAATTAGGATGACTTCTAAGTCTCTGAATAATGGGCAGATGCATCTCCTACACATAACTGCTTATGTCATGCTGTTCTTTGCACTGCGAGGTTACATTTCAGCAAGTAGACAGGAGATAGGGGAATTGTATTCTTCCTAGCTCCATAAGATTGATTCAGTTTATACATGTTTATGGAGGGAAACACTCATAAGTACCAAATCAGCAGAGACTATGCATCATGCTTACAGAGGTTTACTGTAAAGCTCTGCTGATATTAAGTTTGCATTGAGTGTTTGTTCAGATCTAAATTGTCATGGAGATTGGAGTCTTATGAGCTGCGATGTAAGTGTTAGTGTAAGTGTGTGAAATAATTGTCAAGTGAACTATTGAAAATATTTCTTTCGCAGCCTCTCTTCAGTGTGTTCCCACTGGATAAGAGAGGAGGCCCCCTTACTGAGGTGTGACGCTGATGGAATCTTTGATATGTCATGTCAAGCTAACACAGATACTAGCGAGGCTTGTGCATATAACCGAGTGCATGTCGCAATCACTACATCTTCTCTTTGGAGGAAGTTCTAACAATGCTGGTCTTGAAACAAAGCCTTGTGTGTTGTAAATCTCTGGTCTCATACATGCTGCTTCTGTGTTTTATTTTAAGAAATCCAACAACAGTGAGCCCGCAGACTGTTTTGTATTGACAAGACTCATATCAGGTTATTGCCCCACTTCTTTTGAGATACTTTATCTCTCATGAGAAAGACCCTTTATAAACATTCTGCTTATCTTTGCCTGCTGCTCCTTGGTGTCTTATCTCTTATCAGGCCCTGCTCCTCATGGGATATCACAACACACAGGAAGTTTGCTATTTGCCAGTCTGCCTCATGACTGGACGGCTTCTTTGAAGAAAACCAGAGAACCAGGAAACATTTTTGAAACAAAGTGGCTGCAGAAGTATGAGGCGGCACATGTTATTCTAGGGCCAGACCTTTACACCATTTTGAAGAGAAAAAGGATCTTGGCGATTTACAGCCAAGTAAATGCTCCTCTGTTTTGCGATAGTTCTAGGAGTTCAATATCAGCATCATTTAGAGGAATGAAACTCATAAGAAAAGGTCAGAGAGCCTCTCATCTTCAGGAATTGAAGAGTTTTATTTTCTCTGCCTACTGTAGTGCTTTGTTCTAGGTGGAGAATAAAAAGAACATGATAGCTATTGGCTTTTTGTAGCAGCACCTCAGAGACATAAACAACTGTGCTCTAATCCTGGCGTTCACTGTTATTCAAGCAGTCAGACAGAGAAAAGAAAAAAACGTTGCTGTTTAAACATTTTTTTGTGTGATTTTTCTGCAGTGTAATGAGGTCAACCTGTCTTATATCTACTGTACTCGCACTTCTTCTGTTTAAACTTGTTTTAAAACTTAAACTTGTTTCTTTCTCTCACCCTGTTTTATCTTTTGTAATGTGTCTCCTCCTCAGGTGGAGTGGTTAAAGAATGAGGAGGTTATTGATCCTGCAGATGACAGAAACTTCTACATCACGATCGACCACAACCTGATCATCAAACAGGCTCGTCTCTCCGACACTGCAAACTACACCTGTGTGGCTAAGAACATCGTGGCCAAGAGACGGAGCACCACCGCCACAGTTATTGTTTATGGTAAGCTCCGATTTTACACTGAAAAGCACAATCAATGAAATGCATTGTGCATCTCACAGCCTCACAAGTGCAAATACTCATCGACCTTACTGGCCACATGAGATATTAGTAAAATCTACTACACAGGAAATTCCTACAAAAAGTTAGCTCCACTCAAAATAAAACAAATGTCAAAGTCACCCTGCAGAAAGTAAATCTTTTTCTTTCCTGTGGTGTCTAACATCCACTCATTTTGTTCCTGCCGGAAGGTGCGCAAGGCATAGAAGTTGTGTGATTTTCTGAACTTCAAGTGAGGTGCTGATGTGGCTTAGCTGTACTTAAAGAGACCCCTGCTGTGGTTTCACACAGACTCACCCACTCTCTCCCTAACATCAACTATCATGACTGTTATTGCACAGCATGGCTCTGAAGTTAAACCTCATCACCTGCTGGAGGCTGCTCAAGACAAGAAATGACACAAGAGGCAGATGCTCTTTTGAACCTGAAACATTGTTTTTCTGTGTGAAACGACTACTTGCTTGATAGCTCATTTAACTGAGGCCAGGAGAGTTCATCCTGTGCTTGATAGAACGCCCATTGATAGGGCAGATTTACCCTCGGGGATTGAGTAAAAAAGCATTGTCTCTGTTTCAGAAAGACTCCCACAAAACTGCATACAGAATTCATATACACTTATGTTTGCACAGTAGTCTGACTGGTTGCACGTGCATACATACACACAACAGAGGCGGGAAAAGATCACCTGGGAAATGTAATATTGTATTTTATCTCCTTATCATTTTCCTGTGACTCTTTTCTGCAATGATTGGGTGTGTGTTGTATATCTCTGCAGTCTATTAAGACTTTGTGTTGACAAACTGCTCATCTTTGAGAGAAAGAACCACAAGCCACCACATCTGTTTGTGCAGTCCTTGCTAATTATCCCCCTTTTTCAAAATTGGGATACTTGTACATTTGTGCACAGCTAAGCTGTATGTGAAAACGCACAACACCACAAATTAGTATAAGAAACCCACAGAATAGGGAAGAGTTGTCTCTTATACCGTACTAGTTATGAAAAAGTGAGGACTGGCAGTGTGTTTTTAGCTCAGTGGTTTCCAGCCCAACACACTACAAAGACACTGGAAACAGGAACACAAGCTGGTGGCAAAAAGACAAAAAAGGAGAGTGAGTCAGAGAGAATGAGGGAGAGAGAACATAGAGCCATAATCTACAGAGGAAAGAAAGCAGACAGTAAAGAAATGTGGGGCTTTAGCGGTATTCCCCTAAAGTCCACTATTTTGGGCTTCAGTCATAAGCATGTCACATTTGAAAGTTGGAGACTCTAAGGGGGCCAGTTCCACATCTCAAATGCCACAGACTTGGTCTCAGCCACAAGCCATGGTGTCACTCTCCACTGGATTTAGTCGCTGACAGAGATGGATGAGAAAGGAAGAGAGGCATTAGGAGGAATCAGTGAATGGAAAATGCAGCAATCTGACTAGAATTTACTGTCTGGCTGCCTGGCAAAGTAATGACCTGAGATGTCAGGGTCAAAATGTAAAAAAACTCTACAATATAGACACATTTTATAATGGGCAAATGACAGCCAGCACTCACACAAGTATCTAGTTAATGATGTGCTGATAGATCTCTTTAAAGACAGCCCCAATCAAATCCAAATAAAATGTTTCTTTGCTTTTACTGTATTTATATAATTAATTCAATTTGTTAAATGTTGTTTTATTTTTATGAATATTTAATTTCACCCCAACCTGTGTTTTATGTGCTTTTAATAAAACACGTTTTATGTTTTTGGAATATATAAATTACCATCAGGTAATTTAGGCATCTAAGCAACCAACATGTTTTAACATATTTTCTTACCATTTATTTACCAGTGAATGGTGGATGGTCAACATGGACAGAGTGGTCAGTGTGCAACAGCCGCTGCGGCCGTGGTTTCCAGAAACGCACACGCAGCTGCACCAATCCAGCGCCACTCAATGGCGGTGCCATCTGTGAAGGGCAAGGCATCCAGAAGCTGGCATGTAATCCTCTCTGCCCAGGTACGGCATAAAATTACAACACACCCACATATTAGTGGGCAGAAAGGGCTTAGGTACACACAAACTAAATTCATAAAATATGATGCAACTCTGTGTCTGCATATTTCGCCCTGTTTGTGCCTCCACCCTTACGTGTGTGTCTCTCTCCCACATATCTCACGCCGTCTCAATCACCCACTCATGCACTTGTTTGTCTTCATCTTCTCATTTGCCATTTCATTCACTGTGCGCTCATCTGTCCTGTTTTGTTGCGTGGTAGTGGATGGCCTGTGGACAGAGTGGAGTAAGTGGTCCACCTGTGGGACAGAGTGCACCCACTGGAGGAGGAGAGAATGCAACGCTCCAGCACCCAAAAACGGGGGAAAGGACTGTGAGGGCATGGTGCTCCAGTCCAAGAACTGCACCGATGGGCTGTGCATGCAGAGTGAGTACCCGACTAATCCTCTGCTACTCTCTCTGACCTGCCAACCAAAGATATTTCTTCACCCTTAGACCATGAGTTTCATACTGCTCTTTCATCACTATGCTGTGTTTCACATTCCAAAATAACACTTTCACCCTGTCTCTCACTCACACTGTTTCACTTCACTCATACATAAACAATAAGACATGCTAAAACGCCTTCTTCTGCAGTATACTTCTCTTTATTTTCACATGCATAATAAACAAAAGCTGTTTGATGGAAGTGTCAGAAAAGCAGAAACCACCACACATCTTTTCCTGTGTCAGCTGCTGCAAATATAAGTGTATGTTAAAAAAAAACAAAAACACTTGGCCTCATGGCACTGTAAGTAATTATCCTTGTCACAGGCTAAACATGTGGGAGTTATATTTAAAATAATAGGTGATTATATGGCAATTACATAAGGGGGATCGCAACTACCAAGCAGCTCTGATTACTACCTTAATTCAAAATCCCTGGATTCCTTAGGTCTAATGAGAGGAAACACTCAGCCACAATGTGCCAAAAGTGTACACTCACTCCTTTTCCTGGTCTGCGAATTACATATGTTGGAAAATAAGCAAGCTTCAGTTTATAGTTTACAGTACATAATTAATTTATCCTTACACTGATTTCAAAGTACAGCGTCTAGGATGCACCACTAATTCCTTCTCATAAATCACAAGTTTACTGCTTTTATTGTTTTGTTGTTTTCTGCTTCTCTTCCTTCCAGCAAGTTAAAAACAGCCACGGACCTTGGTTGAGCCAACAATTCTGGTTTTGCACTGATATAATATATTCACAGAATCATGCTGTAGTTTCTCTGACACATGCTTATGGGTGTTTACTGCAGTGTTAAGAAGTTAAAGGTTAAATTATTTGACACTCTGAACTTCATGCACTGGAACAGTGTTTGCCTTCTAGTTATTAGGCACAGAGCCTGTAATAACAGAAAGATGATGAGAAGATAGCTGGAAAAACTACACAGCAACTCTGTGTCTTGTTCAATAAAATTCTCAGATAAACATCTTTGAATGTGATAGATCCACACGCATCACAGATATCTCCATCGTGTGGATAACCTGCTATAGAAGGTGATTGTGACACTAGTAACACAGGCTCAACTGCTTGATGACTGGAATTTTACACAGATGGCCATCATTAAGTGCAGTTGAGCTTTTGTTGCACTATGGGGTGTTAAAGTGCTCCCTGCAGTATGGTGTCAACATGATGCACTGTATGTTATGACTGACATCACACTGGTGGTCAGTACGCCTCTTTAGATGCAGCTGGCTGATGGATCTGTATGTTTCTGTAAATACATACTGACTGACGGGAAAGTACGACTTTACTGTAAAGTGATTTAATCTAATGTCAGAGAAACACGTTAGCTGATTTTATAGCCAAGGTCATATGTCTGTAGTGTATAGAAACATCAGGGAGCAATATCTTATTCATCTTATTTTATTTCCCTCTGCGGCACACCATACTGTATGTTCACCCCACCCCACTGCACACCCTCTGTGACTCAACCTATCACAGAAGCATTAGTTCTTGGTAGATTGATGGCCAGTTTGCACAGAATATAAAGCCATAATGATATAGATTTAGGATCATTTCAGGGATTGATTTTTTTTGGAAGCTAAGAGGGTGAAGCCACTTATGTCAATGCTAATGACCATTTCCACTAGCATTTAGGAGACTGGCCCATTATCTAAAAGCTCACATTATGGCAAATATGATTGGGAATGGAAGTTGTGTGCAATCTGAACTCACCTCGGACCGCCGATCCGCTCCCACCAGTGCAGGGCTGGGATCTGAGCAAACACTTGTCTGTGGATTCCATTGCAGCTTGATCTTATTTTCTGTTGTTTGAATTTATTTAAATCATTTCAATTGCAGTCCATCACAGAAATCTGCCAAAGGAATTTGATATGATCAGAGCTGGAAATAGAAGTTGTGGTGCTCATCCTCTACTGCTGCTCACTGTAAAAACTAAACTGACCTGAGTCAAAAAGGAAAGAGTTGTGTTATAATTTACTTTATAGCTTGTTTATCACATTTAGACAGACAGAGAGTTTGAGGGTTGGATTTAACAAAGTTAAGTATCTGCAGATTGATCTGGAGAGGTTGCACTTTGCTTGTTCAGATAGAACTTCCCAACTCTAATACAAGTATAGTTTTCACAGTTCACTGAGGCTGACCTGTCTAAATCTCTGCGTTGCACTCCCCCTGTGGTCTGGCATCCTTGATTCTGATGTTGTTTTCCAATCCTTTGGTAACCCTGCACTCTGACATGGCATTTTCTTGACATATTGATCTAGAGAGAGGCAAACACACACTCTAGCAAGGGCAATTTCTTTATTGCTATAGAGACTAGATAATCTCTGAGGTTCACTTCAGCTTTTCAAGAATGTTAATTTTGATACTGTATAAGATGTTGAAGTGCTGTTGAAAATGAAAATAAACATCTTTAGGCACAGAATCATAAATTTCAGTTAACATTGATTGGCCAATAGCAGAAGCAATGACGAACCTTTAGTTATTCAAACAATGACATCAGTTTTGCCGAACAGTATATCTCCCTAAGGCTGAACAGATGCCACATTTGAGGAAGTAATGGCTGAAACTCAATGATTTCCTGTATGAGTCCGCTTACCTAACCAGCTATGTTGTCACTAAAGAGTAATCTTTGTCTGACGCTTTGAGGTTTACTTTGGAGCCCACCCACTGACGCATGCTTTTACGCTGGCTATACTGTAGACCTGGTCAGGATGGATAGAAACTCTACAGGATGGGTTGAAATGGGCCATCAGTTAGACTGACCCTGACAGTCACCTCCCCCTGCTCCAGCCCAGCCTCCCAGTTGGGCTGGAGCCTGATTACATGTACACACCAAGCCCATCTATCAAGCCATTGATTTTCCTGTCGCTCCACTTGTCTGCTTGTAGCCCTCTCTCCCTCTCCAATAAGGACTTCATTGTTTGTATAGTTGTTTATGGATGTCCGAGGGACTCTGAATATTATGTGTACTAGTGCACTATCTCTGGCTGCCTTTCTAGTCTTCTTTTCACTTCACTTCAACATATAACCTGGCAACAAAGCCTGCCAAAATCCCAGTCGGAGGCAAAGGCCATCCCATTTTTCTCCAAATCTCTGCGCTCTAAACTTTTTCTATTTCCTGCTTTCATACCATAATTGTTCTTTTTATCCCATGAACCAACCTCTACGTCCATCTTCCAGTGAGAGGTGCAGGGCTTTTGGTTCTATTGACTCAGTTGGAGCCCACACTTTATCAGCCCCTTCATTCCCCTCACCTGCCAGCATCAGTCCTGATGCTGCAGAGGCACTAAGCCCAGTTGATGGATCACACCACACGCTCACAGAACCTCCATGTTCCTCCTGCTCCTTTCATCCGTCTCCATACTCAATACACAGATCTGCAGAGGAGATGCCAAATCAAGAAAGATCACTTTCCTGTGTCATCATCACTCCTACTCATGAGTTTGTTGCTGTCTCATTTGTTGAGTTTGTTTTTCTGTTGGCTTAAATTTGATTTTCATCATCCCTCTTCTGTCATCTTCACCCCTCCTCTCCCCCTCTTTACCTCCTTCACCCCCCCTCCATCCACAATCGCCTCCTCTCTTTAAGGTTCCTTATTTCAGACGACTTCTGAGGCTAAAGACAACAGTGATTTGGGAAATTCATGTGAGTTGCTGTTTGTTTTTTATCATTTTTTTTTTCATTATTTCTGCATTCATTCACACGTCTTTCTTTGTCCCTAATCTTTTCTAATCTTTTTTTAGTAAGGACTTCACTGGCAGGTTGTGCACATGGAATTTGCAGTCACATTGTCCAAAAAATAAAAAAATTGGAAAACATTTTTCCACTTACAGCAACATTGTATAAGTGGCATTTCTGCACTAAAACTTGAAACAAAACAAGAAATATGTGTCCTTACCAGAATACAATGCATGTTTGCCAGTATTCCTTGTCATTCATGTTTCATTACTGTTTCATTACTGCTATTCTCTTTTATTACTTACAGATAATTATCTCTGGGCATTTAATTTTTTATCTCTTTTCTGTCCTTTCTCATAATGTGTATCTGTTAGCTGGCTGCCTGTTCACAGCCATGTTACTTTTCTCTAACTCAGAGCTGACACTGCCCTTTACTAGGATGCTCCTCATGAGCTTCATCCTGACACTTTGCCACACCATCAGCTCAGGCACTGAGCCTGGTGGAGAAGTTAACTGAATGTGTTTTTATCTTTATATATCTCTTAATATTTTCCGTGCTCTGTATCTTACCCTGCTGTAAATCTTAGCAGCCTCACAGAGAATGGAGTGTTCAGTAATCCCTTTCATTTTCATTTCGTGTACCTTTTCCTTTCCGACAATTCTTCATGTTCAAAGGGATGTATTAATCTAAGTGATACATTTTAATGTGTACACTTAGCAGGTTGCTGCCTTTATCATCAAAGCGTGGATGGAAGATTGTTCGACTGAGGGGATATATGTTAAATAACTGCAGGGAAGCTTGGCAGAGGAGAACAGTGAAATTACATTTTCAGACTTTCATCATTGGCTCTCTGCTCTGTTTTTTGTCTGTATCTGTGCAAGAAGGATTAGAAGCTTAACATATATGAGGATATGTCTTTCATGTGATGTCTGTGTTAAGGCTAAAAAAAGAGGGCAATACCACACATTGCAGTGAAATTAAGTATTTGAAATGATTACACTATGTGAACAGTGTGGCCATTCAGTACAGCTTAACCTAAGGAGACAATATACATTTTTAAATCTCCATGTTTGTAATGTTCTTCTAATTTCATTATAATAGTTAATTACATTTAAAAGCCTAACTATATAGATCAAATCAAAATTAACTAGAGAAAAAGAAAGTATTTAGTTAGAGTATACTGTATAGCATGTATTGTGTGAGATAAAAAAAATATGTCTTCAGTTGTGACAGAAGCGCTCTAATCTTGCTTTTCTTTCTCTACTCCTTTATTTTCCTTCGTGCAAAAGCAACAAGAGACACAGATTGAGTGCCATCTGTATCCCGAGACACACAAGACTAATTTACACAAATGCTTTACCATCATACATGTCCTCTAAGTTCTGGGGATTGATTTATAGCTGATGCTGCCCTCTACTGGTGCAGATTCTCTGCAATTTGTTCACTCAAAACATCAGAAAAATATCATTATCCCCATATAATATTTTCCCTTATTAGTAAGTATGCGTTTATATGCTTTGGTCTCTGACTTTTGTACAGTCCCCTGACATGTACAGTGTGTGATCATACACAATGTCAAACACATGCACACACTCAGGCTCACGTGCCCTGTGGCATTTCATAGTGTCTAAAGAAGAGTTTCTCCCCATTTGTCAACTTGGTGACAGTGAAGGGCATTTTTTACCAAACACCACAGAGTTCAGACTGTCAGTAGGCATCCATTAAAAGATCTGATCTGTAATGAGTGCCTGTCTGAGTCTGCGTTTCTAGAAGCCACTATAACCGCGCCAGGCCTACTAATCACAGAGGTTTCTCCAGCTGGAAAGTGGACAGAAAGACTCTGGGAGGGAAACAGGGATGAAAGAAATGCAAGCTATGTCTAGATCTTATCTGCAGTGTGTAAGAACAAAGACAGAGACAGACTCTGAACTTCAACACAGAGAACGGTAATTTGAAGATGAAAACATCTATATCTCTGTCTTCAGAACTTTTGATCTTCCTTCTTAGCCTGCTTATTAGGACAATGTGTCATTGGGTTTCACTGGAGCAGCCTTCCTTACTAATTGTGCCGTTGTGCACAGAGCTTATCATAATTATGTATATTTTCTTGTATAATCTTATCTTAATGGGAGCAATGATATGAAATATTTCTCTCATAAAACACAACATGACTTTGTATAAGAAATATAATTCTGTGACTTATTATCAACATGGATACACAAGTCATGACTCTTGCTCATAGTGTATGTTTGGCAGGTTTCTTCTTGTTTGTCCTTCACTTTCTAACATTAGTTAAAACATATTTTACATAGTTGAAAGACTGAAGACAGCAAAGCTAAAAAATTAAAGATAAAAAAATGAAAGGTGCAAAAAGCCTAATGATCTGTGTCAAACTAAGTACCCTACAATACATGCATCATTATCCCTTTTTACTTTTAAGAATTACAAGTGTCCCATATTCCTTCATCAGCAGTATTTGCTACTTCGGTCATCATTAACTACAATTTTAAAAGGCAGAAGATACATTGCGTGCATTTATTTCCCAGTAGATGGTCATTAATATCCGGTCAGTCCAGGATATTACTCTGCTGATAGTGGCTTCATCACAATACACGCATATTGAAAAAGAAAGCTCAATGCTATTGATGTGAACTATTGAGATCTTAAAAGACTGTTTTTCTCTCTGTGTTTTGTTTCTCTTCCCCAATCCCCCACCTCCTCCTACAGTGGCCCCCAGTACAGATGATGTAGCTCTGTATGTGGGTATTGTCATAGCGGTGATCATGTGCCTGGTTATCTCTGTCGCCGTGGCGCTCTTCATCTACAGGAAGAACCACCGGGACTTTGACTCTGACATCATTGATTCCTCTGCCCTCAATGGAGGTTTCCATCCAGTCAGCATCAAGACAGCCCGCAAAGGTGTGGCACAGGGCCACACAAATTATGTGTTTGTTTGTTTTTGTTTGTAGGTGTTGTTATAGGTTTGATTGCATTTTATATCATCTTTCAGTGAGCTAGTAAACCTCAGACTGGGACTGAATAACGTATAACCCTTTCATATACAGGCACTGTCTTAAAATATATATTTTTTGTACACCTATTTGCACATGCTAAAGTTAAAAATAACCCAGTTTGTTAAATTGCAAACTGTGCAAGAACTTTCCCCATATTCAAAAATTATTCACGTGAATGAATATCTGATCGAAGTATATGTTTTTCGATCCTAGCTTCTGGTCTTTTGCAATTTTAAATATTCAGTGTTGCAAACATATTTGAGTTTTGAGATAAATACCCAGTCACAGCAGTACCTTGGTGAAATATGTTTGACTCAGCTGCTCTGGCAGCATGTGTGTTAATAATGATGTGAATGTAAATGTGCTCTTTTGACTGTAGATGAGCAGAAAGCTAGCAGGAGAATCACAGAGAGCATGTTTGTGAGGATGAGGTGATGAAACTATTAAAATGCTTGTCATTGTGATGGGAGGCCAAACTATGCCCCTTCATTAAGACATAATAAGGCCAGTCTGTATGTCGCATATTAAACTATAATTAGATTTGAGCTTGTGATGCAGGACTTAAAAGTAACACTGCAGGGGTGAGGAGGTGGTAGTGAGCTGGACTAAAAGAACAGCAGGAAAACAGATCACAGTAATTGTGTTGTATATAGTCTGAGGTTTTGGGCCAGGCTAAATAAAACCTGAAATAAATAAGTCAGCCAGCAGAGACAGGAAAGTAAGAGTTTAAAACACTGTACATGAAAAGCAAATGTCAAGTTTGTACTTATAGCCAAAATCTTTGCTAAATGTGTTTATTCAGTTGTCGTCATGATAATTTGAAACTATAGTTTGAAACAATGACATTTTACAACAACAGGCACTTTGATTCACCCATATTCTAAACACAACACAGATAAATAACTTGACAACCAATCTGTATGCATGGATCGGTGCCAACTGACCGTGTCAGCAAAATGATATTAGGTTATCTGTTTTGATCCACTGGCGTTTAGCTTACAGACTTACCTTTTTTTTAGACTGCCTTTAAGGGGCGCAGTGGGTAGAGCAGTCAACAATAGTCTACAAACCCCAGGGTTGGTGTTTTGCTTCCCGGTTTTGCTTCACTGAACTCCAGGCAAAAAGCACCCAAAACATAATTTGCTATGAAATATGACAAATGACAAATTTCGTCCTCTTACACCCCTGTATGCAAAATGGAGCATATAACAACACACACCTCACAAAACATCACTTACTATATTGGTGAATTATTAATTAGTATCTATAATAATACTGTTGCACTAGTACTAAAAAAGGATGATTTCTAATCAATTTCCTGCATCATTAAAAAACTTTGTATTTGAAAACGGAGCGGGTGGAGGTAGTGGAGAAGATGGGGGGGACAGAGAGCACCCACTGCCCTCACTCCTCCCACTCAGCCCAGCTATTGAACATTCATCCTTGTACCTACTGGGTAAACTGAGTGATGCCATCTGTTGCTCATGAATCACAGCTGCGCTTATAACTTCTCAGACTGAGTAATGTTTCTCGGTGGTGAAGTGGACTTTCTTAATGAATGAAAAACAAAAAAGTAAAGCCAGACAGTAGTCGTGCTGATTGCTGCCAGCACTTATTTGCCTTGCGGTTATTTTGGTTTAAGATACTAGTTCTACATATTCATGTTTGGAAAGACTATATAATGATAATACTTCTTTTAAGATATCATCTCTGCTTGACTGTCACTTTCTTTTCTTTTCCAGCTGATCTCCTAACAGCACCTCCTGACCTGACTTCAGCAGCTGCCATGTACCGTGGCCCAGTCTATGCCCTCCATGATGTGACTGACAAAATCCCCATGACCAATTCCCCTCTGCTTGACCCACTTCCCAACCTAAAGATTAAGGTGTACAACTCCTCAGGCTTAGTGACGCCACAGGACGACCTGGGAGGAGAACTTTCCTCTAAACTGTCACCTAAGCTACCACACTGCCTTCTAGACAATAGTGACAGCACGATGGGTCGTCGCACACAAACCCAGACATTGCTACGCACCAGGGATCCCTCCTGCACTGCCTTGGGTTCTTTCAGCTCCCAGGGTGGACATCTTATTGTGCCCAATTCAGGTACTGTAACAGACAGTGAAAGGTACTTTTTTACCTTATTGACTGAAAGTACATGTTTTTGTTTAGTACATTTGTGTCTATGTGAACGTGAGAGCATTAAACCATACATGTACATATCTGCACATGTGTGCATACTGAAAGGATAACATAATCTCCACATTAAAGCCTCTTTATTCATTTATAATATACTTCATCCAAAAATTGTTTTTGTACTGTTGCACAACTTGTTTTTACATTAAACTTATCTAAACAAATTATATATAACATGTAAGTTATACTAGTAATCTTTAAAGTGCAAACATAACATTTTCTTACCTTCAAACAGGGCCAGGTGAGCTTTTTCCTCCTTTTGTCTAACATGCTAAGCTAAGCTCTCTATCTGTTGACTATAGCAACAAATTTAACAGACAGACGTGAGAGTAGCATTGATCTTCTCATAAATACTGTGCAAGAAGGCAAATAATTGTGTTTCCCAAATGTCAAACTATCACTATGAGTTTGCCTCCTCCTGTTTCAAGAGCAAATATATCACATTAAAGAAGCAATAATATAATTTCATGGGGCCTTTAAAGTGGTAATTCTCCTTAACACAGAACACGTATAAAGTGAATTGTATGCCTTTACTATTAGGTTTTTGACAGAAAAATATCAGCCTGCTAAGATGCGTTATACAGTTCAGAGTTTTACTCTAAACACTGAAGAAATTGACATATAAGTACTGATTTTGAAAGAACTTCACAATAATGTGAAAAACAAGAAATTTTAGTTTGAGAGATTTTTGTTAATTCTTGAAAATATTCCAGCATACAAGTGTAAATTGTGTTCTGCATGTATGAGATCCGAGCTGCCTCTCTCATACCCCACCAAGTCTACCAGCATATCACTGATACACATAAACATGACTTTGAAATATAATGCTAAACCATATGTAACCCGTCGGTGTATTGACTGCACACAATATGACAAGAGTTGATGGATTTTTAAGGTGTGTGCAATATGAGTGCTGAAGTAGAGGTGTACTCTTTCAGGCAGCTTACATTAGCTAAGCTGTCCTCACTTTAAATACATGTGGGCTGTTTGTAATACGCCACAGATGCATGTTGACAGGTCCCGACAAACTAGCAGTGACATTGAAGGATGCACTGACTTCTCAAGTTTCTTAAGTTTTCCTTTTTTTCATTGCAGTTCCTGTAAAAATGTTGGTTGAGCTCAGCCACCTCATCATGTTACATAGGCAGGAGGAGAAGAAGGAGCACTTTTGATATTTGATCTGTTTGTGTGTCTGGATAATGAAATATTTTGTGGTGCTGTCACTGTTGCTGTTTGGTATTTTGCATCTTAAAATGTATTTCCCATCTCTTTGAAGGTTTGCTGTGAGGGAGAGTGGCAGTATGTGAGATGTCCCAGTAGCAGAGTTGTGATTGCCTTGGTAGCTAGAAAAAGAAGCTGTCTGTCACCTTTTGAAAAGTTCAGTACAAGGACATGGGAAATCAATGAGCTATCTGAGGAACCCTCTCCAGAGAGAAACCGCGTGCGTGCGTGTGTGTGTGCGTGTGTGTGTGTGAAGGAATGAATTGGGGTAGTGTCCTAAAAAACACATTGGCTAAGATATCATATGAAATCAATCTGAGGTAGAAAAATGGAAATCACGTTGGCTGCCGCAATATGAGAATGCTATGAAGAGTAGAGAGGCCATTGATTTTAGAAATGAAATGTCACATAATTTCCTCATGCCATAGGAAAAGGCAGTAAAGATTATTATTATACTTCAGTAGGAAAAGTAATTATCACCTCTAACTGGGGCTTAAACCGCTGTTTACTGGCGCAGTGCTGAATTATGATGTACCCATTACAAGTAAAATGATTAATATGGCACTTTTTTGTGTACATCTAGATTCCCAATGTATATCAAATTAAATAAATATAATCAGCTTCTATCTGACTACTCACAGCTCTAATATATGCTTGTTTGTTTCTCTCTTTTTCTACTCCCCAGGCGTGAGTCTACTAATACCAGCAGGGGCCATTCCTCAGGGCAGAGTGTATGAGATGTATGTAACAGTTCAGAGGAAGGACAACCTGAGGTATGCAGTGCCCTAGAACTGTCTGTAGCCCTTTCCCCTTTTGCCATGTCATACATATACTGAGAAAGCTGTCTTATTTTCACTAAATACCTCCAGGCCCTCAGTGGATGATGGCCAAACAGTGCTGAGCCCTGTGGTGAGCTGTGGACCCCCCGGGGCCCTGTTGACTCGACCCGTCATCATCACCATGCACCACTGTGCTGTGTGTGACGGCCAACAAGACTGGCTGATCCAGCTCAAGAGCCAGTCACAGCAGAACCAGTGGGAGGTGAGATGTGGAATGCATGAAAAAACTGTACAACATGGCCAAGTTTGAAAATTTGCTTTTGACATGTATGTGACCAACTAAAATAGTGTATGCTCCTAAAATAAGATTCACAGACATAACCAATCGATTAAATAATATACATTATATTTAATTGGCTGAATATTCTAAACAGCACTGAGCAAAGGGGGAAGGTATTATTTAAAACATAGTGACAAAATGGCATGGGATCCCCTGCTTTGTTTGTGCAGCTTAGCCCTCAGAGGAAACCCCTGTTGTCAAATTGCAAGGTGCTGAAATAGTAAAGCTTTGATAGCAGCGATCGAGCTGGGACTATTTTTTCCCCAGACTGTTCACATACCTTCATGAATGTCTATTTTTGTTTGCATGTAGTGTTGGGGTGTGTGTGTGTGTGTGTGTGTGTGTGTATTTTTGGAAGTCCTCTGCCTGCAGCCTTCATCATTAACACTGCTGATGATGGTAAGTTGTGTTGCTGAGGGCAGCAGTGTGAATGTGTTCTGTTGATCTGATCTCTCCTAATCTTCCTCTCTTTCTCATCAGAAATGCGCATACACACACACAAAAATAAAAGTCTAACTAAGAAGAGGAGATGATTTGTAGACAAACTATGCCTCCACCCTCATCACAAACACAGTTTTAGTATTTGTCCAGTTGTTTTCTCTTTCGCCCCAAAAACTCTCTATTACACTATACTACAGATATTAATACAACAAGCCTTGTAAGCAATTATTATTATCTTTTTCTCTTCTTTATGGGGAAACGTGTGGTAAGACCTATTCAGGGAAGTCAAATACTGAAGCACTAGTTGGAGTCTACAGTAATACAGGACAGTCAAATACAGTAGTTAAAATCCAAGTACTTAAATCAACAACCTATATCCAAAACTATATCTAAAATTCTAATAAATAAAAGTATATGGCTTTTAGTCTGCTTGTCATTCAATAGTGGCTTTAATAACATAATTTTCAGGAAGTCTTTATGCAGTCTCCACTACTGATACGATTATATGACTTAGAAAAAAAGACAGACATGCCCCACATGTCGTTGTGACACTGATGAATTACTCTGGGGTGGCCAATAAAGCTCAGTATTTTTAAAGAAGAAATAACTATTGATTACATCTCTGACCTGTCAGAGATGCAGATGGTAATATCAAGGGTTGATAAGCCTTCTTTATATGAGCCTCGCTTCCAGCTGAGGCCAGCCTCCATGCTGCATATGTGAAATATTGCTTTATGTGACATTCTCTGTCAAAATGTGTATTCATCATCGCAGCAGGAACAGGAGAGATGAACTCCTCGGAAGAACTAATTTTCCCTTCAGTGGTTTTTCATTTTCAGTATTGTACAGAATATTGTACAATATTGTACAGACATGCAAAATATGAAAGAAGACGTATGGAACTGTGTAGTAAACAAAAAGTGTTAAACAACTCAGAATATGTTTTATATTTTTGATTCTTCAAAGTAGCCACATTTTGCTTTGATGACAGCTTTGCAGTCTCTTGGCATTCTCTCAGTAGGCCTCATGAGGTAGTCACCTGGAATGGTTTTTCCAGGAATCTTAAAGGAGTTCCCAGAGGTGTTGAGTACTTGATGGCTGCTTTTCCTTCACTGTCTGGTCCAACTCATCCCAATCTATCTCACCTGGATTCATTTGTTGATTATGGAGGCCAGGCTATCTGATGCAGCACTCTATCATTCTCGTTCTTGGGCAAATATCTCTTAGATAAACTACAGATGTGTTTGAGGTGATTGTGCTGTTGAAAAAAATATTATGGTCCCACTAAGTACAAACTAGATGTGATGGGATGTTGCTGCAAAATAGTTTGGTAGCCATGCTGGTTAAGTGTGCTCTCAATTTTCACTAAGTCACCAACAGCATCACCAGCAAAGCACCACCACACCCCCACCTCCATGTGAGGTGAGAATCACACATTGAGGAACCGCCCCTTCACTCTCTCTAGGTCTAACTGGGGCACAGGGGTTAGAAGCAGAAATCTCAAATTTAGACTAATCAGACCAAAGGACAGTTTTATGATTACCTGTTGAAAATAATAAAGGAGAAGGTGTGTCTAAACTTTTGACTGGTAGTGTATATAACCATATATATATTATATCACAGTGTCATTGAGGAAACATGGTGTTGTGATGGCGATAAATACAGCACGTCATATAATTAGGAAGATTTGGGTCTTTCTGCTTCAGTGAATCATCTACAAAGAGTCTTTTTCCTGTGCTTCTTAAAAAACTCTCAACTGATAAATACAGTCTAAATACAGAATAATTTATGCTGTGTGATAATATGTGAGTATGTGTGTGTTTGCATGTTTGATTGTTTGTGCATGCACACACATATGTATGAGGCAAAAGCCTACTTTTCCACTGTGTGTTCTAAATTATCCTACAGTAAGGAGCCCCAGTACCATCCCCCAGGAGTAGTTAAAGAGTCTAATGATCAGCTATAATACTGCTGTTAAACGGCCTAGCTCACAATAAAAAAAACTGTGATTCCTCTTTTGTCTCTCATAATAGGCTGAATTAATGCCAATGTGCTGCTCACAGGAGTGTTTGGGTTACACAGACAAAGACAGAGAGAAAGCGTGCGCGAAAGATTAAGAAAGATCCAGAGAAAGACAGATACAGAGAGAGAGAGAGAGAGAGAGAGAGAGAGAGAGAGAGACACAGCTTCTTCAGTCCAGACAGTCTTAATGAAAAAGAATTATGTCCTTGCCTTAGTGCTTTTATAGGGGTCAACTACAAATGGTTTGGATAGTCACTCTTTAATTACCTCACATATACGATGGCAGAATGTCAGACAGAGTGTCAGGCATTAGCATTTATCCTTAGTATGTGTGTATTACTAAAAGACACTGGTTTGAAGGCCATGACCCTTAATTGTACTTTCCCTGTTAAAATGAAACTTAAATTCAGTTCAGTTTCAATTAACTGAATTAAAAGAACTTAGCATGAAATTACCATAATACATTTTCCATTAGACAACATGTTGTTTCATACAGTTCTTTATTAATGTTTTTACATTTTTGCTTTTTTTTTTTTGGACAACAAATTAAAATATTTAAAGAAACATAGCCAAGGTGACTAGTTGGTCTAGTCACCTGATTACTGGTGTATAATATTAAAACAAAGGCTCATACTGTTTCTGGATTTTTTGGCTTATCATCTCCCATACTTTTCTTTCTTCTTTTCCACGCTGCAGGATGTGGTGGTGGTAGGAGAAGAAAATTTCACCACGCCATGCTACATCCAAATGGATGACGAAGCCTGCCACATCCTTACAGAGACACTGGGCACCTACTGCCTCGTGGGCCAATCGCTTAGCGCTGCCACCATTAAGCGCCTCAAGCTAGCCATCTTTGGCCCTGTCACCTGCCCTGCCATGGAATATCACATCAGAGTTTACTGCCTGGATGACACACAGGATGCACTGAAGGTAAATACGCACTCATGCTTCATGAGTGTGCTCTTTATGTTTGTAAAGGGTTATGCAGCAGAAGTTAAATGTGTTTGTATGCATTAATTATGTTTGGGAGTTTGTCTTTTTGACAGAATGGTTAATGTGTGTGCATTGGCACAGCTAGCAGATGAGATGTGGGAGGCAGAATGAGAAAGCTTTGTGTTGGTGTGTCACAATAGTGGAGGCAAGCGCTTGGATTTTAATAGCGTCACTGTACCTAGAAAGATGTAGCTGCTGCGCCAACACAAAATAAGCCACATTTATCCATGTACTCTACTGTTTTCTCCTCAACTCAATTTTATTTAATACCTCCAACTACCTAAATAGAGTAAAGGTAAGGAAGGATTATTATACTGAGCAGGGATGTTGAACACGGTTATTAGGTTTGGGAATGGGTGATGAGAAGTGATAGTGATCCTGCTGCAAGGACAGTAAAGATGGTTTCAGATGGCAGGATTCAGGTTCATACAGCCTTGAGGGAATGTGTTGGATATAATATCAAAACATTTCATTTGCAGTTTTCCATTAGAGCATTTGCAGGAAACTCTGTAGCAAACAGGATATAAGAACAGTTTACAGTAGCACAAAAGCAAACAAAATAAAAATTGTTTTCAGATCAGTATGCATAGTTTTACCTTTCTGCAGTGGTGCAGTCAGGGGGGCAGGCCTGTTTTTTAAGGGCTGGCAGTAGCTCAGTTGGTACAGCAGTCGTCTGCAAAAACGTAATGATTCTTCTTCCTCTTCCTCTTATTATTATCGTATACTAATCACCTCTCTGTTTGCATATGTAGGAAGTTCTACAAATGGAAAAGCAGATGGGTGGAAAGTTGTTGGACGAACCAAAGACTCTCAACTTTAAAGATAGCACCCACAACCTGAGGCTTTCCATCCATGATGTCCCCCACACATTGTGGAAGAGCAAATTACTAGCTAAGTACCAGGTAAAGTATTTATGCTTCATACCCTCTCAGAAAAGAAAAAAAAGGACTTTGTCATTGTCACAAACTTTCTGACAGCTAACTTCCCCTTACGTCTTCATATAATTATAGGAGCTTTCCTTTCATCAAGTGTGGAGTGGTTCACAGAGGAACCTCCACTGTTGCTTTACCCTGGAGCGATTCTCTAGCAGCACAGTGGACCTGGCCTGTAAGATATGTGTGCGCCAAGTGGAGGGAGAAGGACAGATTTTTCAACTGGACACCACATTGTCAGAGGTAGTGTATAATACTAAAGTCTCACAATTTATAACGGCTTAAAAAGAATGAATATCTTTGCTTAGATAAGAGCAATGCATCACAAATAAAGATCAGTGCAACTTTTGGGCTGTTGCATTCAGTTTTGCATTCAGAGATTGCACTTTTTCTCCACCACGCCATCCTTGTCCATCTTCCGTCAAAGATCCTACATGTACCCTGTCGTGCATGTATTCGTCCCTCTTTTTGCAATGTTCACAAAGACTAACTGGCGGACAGGGAGTGTTGCCTTCATATATTCCCCCTTATGACAGGTCGCAGTGCAGAGCAGACAGGAGCAGTGGGGGAAAAATCACCCTCCAGTTCTGCTGTACTTGCTTCAAAAAGGCCATCTGGCAAGGAGAATAGAGCTTGAGGGATGGAGGAGCACTCAGGCTTTGTGCTCAGTAATGAGATGAATTACAGTACATGTAGTGCAGAGCTGTGTCCCTGCTTGGCCTTGCTTCATTTGTCACTGGGTCTTGCTCTTGTTTCCGTAGCCAGACCTCCAGGACTTAATCCTCCAGATGTAATATATTTGAAAATCACTCAGCTTGCATCAATAAATTGATGGCAATGAAATGAATGATTATAGGAACCAGAACCAGACATTTTCTGTGCTACAAATCCATTTCAGCTACGTTATGTTTCGTTTTGTGAGATGGTGTTAAATTATGCCCTGCAGCCTGAAAAACCCTTTCTCTCTCTCCCTGTCTCTCTCTCTCTCTCCCCCTCTCTCTCTCTCTCTCTCCCTCTCTCTCTCTCTCTGTGTGTGTAGGATTCCCAGAGCATTGACACATCTCTGCTGGATCCAGCCAGTAACATCACCACACTGGTGGGGCCAAATGCCTTCCGCATTCCCGTCTCCATTCGACAGAAGTTGTGTGGTAGCCTGGATGCACCACAGACCAGAGGCAATGACTGGAGGATGTTGGCCCACAAACTTAACCTTGACAGGTGTGTAGAAGAACAGAGCAGTCTGAGAGAAACAAGGAGGGAGATAGTGACTCGGACTTAGTCCTTAGTCGCGTAGTCTGTCCACAGTCTGGCGACTAAGGACTTCACTGACAAATTATTTATCCATTAGAAGGCGATAATAAGATTGAAATGTAGATAACTAATGTCTTTTTATTTGATTGTGATTGGTCTTCGGGAATGTGACTCATTACGATGAAAATCTGTTGAATTGAGATAAAATGAGCTGGATTGTACTGAGACAAGCAGAGAGAAAGAAAGGAGAAGACAGAATGATGCTCCCCTTTTCAAAACCTCAACCAGGCGCCTTTGATAGTTTTATGTGTGTGATGAAGGTACAGTGTGTGTCCATTTATAACGTCCCAACTCAGCGGGGTGGCCTTATCACATGCAGCAGATGCAGATTGACAAGACCACTGACAGAGTATGGCGTGAAGGAAAGATTTGATCCAGACTCTCATTCACAACACACAGTGATGATACAGAGTAGTTTATACACTGAGATCATAATTTTCCATTTTTAATATTTCAAATAAAAATCCATGAATTAATTTATTTAATTTGAATACCAAAACAGATTTTTTTTATCATCTGCACCACAAACACTCTGAAAGTTAATCTTTTTGATAATTACTTACTGTAAAACTGCATAATCAGCATTTGCTTTTTTGCCGCTCTTTTCTTATATCATTAAATGTGAATATTTTTTTCTGTGCTCTGTGTGACTCAAGAGAACTGAATTTACTGTAAACTATGAAAATAAGGACTATGTTGCAGCTGTAAAAATGAAACCCAGAAGTGTTTAAACTGATTGAACAGCTCCTTTTAAAAATACTGGGTAATTAAAATAAAATTATAATTGATTTTAAAACTGCAAACACATACAGCATGAAGAGATGTTTTTCTTTACAGATGATTATTTTCAGCTGCTGTGTGCTGAAAGGGTCTCTTTGCTTTACCATCAGCTCAAAAACAATCTATGTTCTGCTGAATTTAAGTCAGAGGACATAATTTTTCACAATTTTCTTTTTAAATAAGGCAAAAGATTTTTTAGGGATTGTTTGAGGCTGGGAGTCATCTTTTTATTCAGTTTTTAGGTATAGAAATTCCCAATGTGATAATCAGTAATTGTCATATATGTACCCCTACACATATAACAATCATCCATCCGCATGTCAGCATCTTATTGTTTGACGGTCAACACATGTGGTCAGTGTCACTGTCACAGTGGCTGAGTGTTAGACCCCATCATATCCCAAAAAATGTATATTGATTCATCGCTCCAAAGACTGTAATGCCAGTATTCATCACTTTTTTTCATCTTCTCTGACAAGTTTAATCTCACAGTTTTGCGTCATTTTGATGGCAGTGGTTTTCTCTGTGGACGCAGTTCATAGAGGCTGATTTCATGCAGCACCCTTCACACTGTCAGAGCAGTCGCTGAAAAGCCAATTTGCATACTATAGGTAAATCTTGTGCTGAGTCAGAAGCACTTAGAGGTTTCATTTTTAGCACAATGGTGTATACATTTTGAATTGTGTGTGGAATCATTTTGTTAAGATGTTAAGATATACCTCCTAACCACTGCTGCAACTCAGGCAATTCCTTACCAATGTGTAGCTATGTAGCTTAAGACACAGCTCAGACCAAAACAGAGAAAGCTGTGGTGTTCACGTTATTTTCTAACCTTGTTAGCACACCTTTAACACTCTGTACAGATTTCCTAACCCATCCCTCTCTGTTTTGTCAACACTTTCATTTAGGTATCTTAATTACTTTGCCACCAAATCCAGTCCTACAGGAGTCATCCTTGATTTGTGGGAGGCCCAACATTTTCCTGATGGTAACCTCAGTCGCCTTGCCCAGGTACTAGAGGAGATGGGACGCCATGACAGCCTTGTTCCTTCAGTGACTGAGCACTGACACCTGCCCAACAGGGAGTGTGAAATTTCAGGGGGGAGTAGGCATAAAAAAACAAGTGTGATGGACACCCAAAAGCAGGAGAGTCATTTGACATCACAATGGCAAATGCATGTACACACACACTGTGTGTGTACACTTACAGAGGTAAGAAGACAGAAGGAGCTAGGTCTACACAGTTATGACCCAGTTAAACATTGGCAACAAAGGGTGTAAAAACTTGGAGGGTAAACAAGAATCTCTGCCAGTCATTTCTCTCTGGCTGTTCCTCTCTTTCTCTCTCTCTCTCTCTGGTACAACGACTTGATATTTTTGGCTCTAGTTTCCTTGGAAACAGCTGTCCGGTTATTTGGATGGACTGTGCGAATATGTGGATGATTCCCTTGCCATAGACAACAGTCTTAGTGCAGACACTATATCAGAGGTCGAAGGATCAAAGGAGCAAGGCTTGGATCAGAGCAAGCATCTCTCACTCTCCCAGTTCTGTCTCCATAGCAACTCCACAGATGGGTATATGTTCTGTGATAATATGGTATTTAATAACATGCCTATTTATACATATCTTTTTATTGTATCTTATGCTGCCTGTTGGGGAAAACTGTGCAGTGTCCTCACGTTTTTGTTTCTTCTTTCATTATGTTTGACTGTATCACAGCACCTCCTGGTGGACTTGTGCATTAATGACTCATTTTGTCAGCTACATTAACGTGTACACAGGGAATTCAGTGCTGTAACGTCTTACTGTGTTAGGGTTTGTCATAATAACTACTATTAATACTTTTACTTTATGTATTATTGTTTTTCAATCATGTGAGCTTGTTTCACATTATTTTGTAAGTCTTTAAAGTTGTTTTGATAAGTTGCATCAGTTATGATTTATCTGTACTTGCTTTGTTTTTGCATGTTTTTTTTTTATCAGTTCATTGAGGGCAATCAATATTCATTTCTCTAAAATTCCTGACTGTTGCTGATGATTTGCATGTTGAGGGCGCCAGGCAGAGGACAGATAGATACTGTGGAAAATGGGATCAAAAAGTATATTTTTGTAGAACCAATGCAACTGAATACAACTGCTTTTTACCAAATAATTGACATACAGTGTATGAGGTTAAATTTAATACACAAGTTATCATCTAAAAATCAAATGTCATTTCAAGAAGTGTCATTTTCTGTGTTCAGAACCTAATGACATTCATCTGTAATTTTGGGAGGGCATGGCGATATTAACTAGGACTCCTGTGTTTGTACATAAATGACAGAAGCCATCAATGTTACGATGACACAGACTCTGTGCATAAAAAATAGTGATTGTTGTAAATGCAACTTTTCTTTGAAGCAGCAGCACTTGTGACTGTTCAAGTGTTCTTTGTTGGGTCGTGATTTTTTTTAAATTTTTTTTTATAGCAGTTGTCCCAGTTTTCGTAAAGCCGTCTATGCAAATTTTGCAGATTTTTGAAACCATCTTTACATTCTCAGTGGGCTAGCCTTTGCATTCCTTAGTTGTTCTTCAGCTTCATGCTTATTATTGTGTATAGTGAGAATGTAGCCTGTACGTTTCTGGCACTCATGATGTTCCGTGCAACTACTTGCATTTCATCTGTCAAGTTATTGTACAAAGTGTAAGAAAGAATTTTTAAGACTAATAATAAATTATATTTATATACAACATTGAAAATGGAGCATTACACATGTCTTTGTTTGAAAAGTGACCTTGAGTAGGCACAAATACTACAGCAGTGTTTGATAAAAATGGACAAGTTATCAAGACACAGTTGCTTTATTAGGGAATGTTATCCAGAGCCACCCATACAGTACACTCTCACAATCACATATGTACAGATTAAATAAGGCACATGCCATAGTGGTAGAGTGGATGGGAAATATTCTGTACACAGATAAAGCATTGAAAATACATTTTAATATCCAGCAAGGCAATAATCATCAATAGATTTCAGCTGAATTATTTACAAATGTAAGTCAGAACAAGGCCTCGATCTCAGCTTTGGAGACTTGAGGAACAACCAAAGCTCACAAATCCATGGATGACTTAACATTTTTGCCCAAACGTCTCTATAAATACTGTATAGAAAAATCAGTGTCTGTTAGGAAATGCTTTCTTCACATATTCAGTCTTACTTGTCTTAGTCCTGTGATAATACAAATAATAATAATAATAATATATTCAACAATGACACTGAGCATTAATTAGACAATTATGTGGATGGATGACCATCACCATGGATAGAAGTGATAGTGAATGTGAGTGAATTGTGATATTACAACTTGGCTTAATCAAAGAAAACACAAACATGAAGGCAGCTGAGACAGTACAAAAGACTGCACATGGAATACTGCTATATGGCTTTTTAAGGGCTTCCTCAATATACACCTGATCAGAGGAATTTTAATCTTCTCCTGAAAGGTTCCCTGTCTGTCTGCCCACCTGGACAGTCTGGACCTGACAGCTACTCAGCTTTCACAGAAAGCACAACCTGAACATTTGGTCGGAGGCAGAGGTGACTCAGACAATGGGAGGTCAGATCTCTCCTGACATAATCAATCCTTTGCCTTTCAGTTTTCTGGCTCCTCGTCGACCATTATATCTATCAATCATCTTCCCCTGTCAGTTTCCTATCATTCACAGTCTTTTTTTTCCCTTTCTTCAAATGGCCAGTTTAAGTGGCGCTGTGCCAGTGGCATTGAGGAGTCTCTGAGTGATGAGAGCATCTCTTCTGACTGTTTGTCACAGTTTGATGTCTTGGGACTCTAACATTTTCGCCAGGGTCTTCTTCACCCTCAGGGCTGTGAGGCGAGACTCTGGATTGTGAGCCCAGCACTCTGACATCAGTTTCCCCATCTGTCGTAGACACTGAAGAGACATACACATAAGATTAGAACAACTATAACAATATATTCGAAAGAAGCATGTAAAAACATTTAGAATACCTCATCACTGCCCCAGCGATTAGCAAATGAAGGTCTCTGTTTCTTAATGCAGACGACTTCTCTCATATTCTCATAGGAAGGATCGGTGGGCACAAGGTCATAATACGGCAGCTGATACTCCTCTACAATGCCTGTAGAAAAAAACAGATATATGTGGGAATCCGTAGACTTATTAAGCAAACATCTAAACACATGTAGATCATGTTAGAATGTAAATAAAAAGGTGAATATTTTTCTGACCTCCAGAGATGCAACGTCGAGTCATCTCCCAAACAATGAGGCCAAAACTATACATGTCAGCCATTATAAAAGACTGGAAGTAGCTCCTGTTCAGAGTCTCATCCAACACTTCAGGTGGCATATAGCGCTTTGTTCCTACTCTGAGGTTTGGAGGGAAATCCAACTTATTGGTGTCACTGAGACAGAGAGGGAAAAACACAAATGGGATAAAAACATTTCTAAATGTTTTAAGAACTAGAACATCAGGAGGGTCCAAAACTCCAAAATTCTTGTTGTACCTGTTAAACTTGACAGCCAGCCCAAGGTCTGCTATACAGCAGGATCCATTTTTTTTAACAAGGATGTTTTTACTCTTCAAGTCTCTATGCGCGATGGCTGGTTTCCCCTGTGTGCCATAGATCTCAGTGTGCAGGTGACAGAGACCTGATATGGAAGAATAGGCCAGTTTCAGTAGAGCGTTGACATCTAAGGTGTTGGACTTGAGATAGTCGTATAAAGATCCATTCTCGTGGTAGTCCGTGATCAGGTAGAGCTGAGTCAGTGATCCAGTTCCTTTAATGTCAGCTGCTATGAATCCTGGAGGTTGGAAAGTGGTGATGATATCATTGAAACACACAAAATTTAGTCACATCAGGAGACATTCCACTGACTTCAATGAAACATATAGCTTGTGTTGAATGGAACTAGTGCTCACTTAATTGTTTATACTGTTTACTTACTCTTTACAGACACACACAAATCAACACTTCATTTCTACTTACCAAGAATATTTTCATGTCTCATTAGGAAAGTCTGATAAATTTCAGTCTCTCTGAACCAGCTCTCTTCCTCTCTGGTGAGAAAGAGTTTGACAGCCACTCTCTCTCCTCTCCATTTGCCCATCCAGACTTCTCCATACCGCCCTTTTCCAATCTGCTTAACCATCTGGATCTGCTTGGCGATGGTGCGCTGCACCTGGCAACAGATTATTGTAAAAATTCTGTTCTATTATGCCATTTCCCATTCAAAACACTACTGATATTTTGCTGAACATGTTATTAGTTAGAAAGAAGATGATATTACTTGTGTTATGGTTAAGGCTAATTTAGCATGATTGTTTTACATGTGTGAAAATGTATGAAATGTTTTGTGATAAACGTATAGCAGTGGAAAAGCGTTCTCAATTGAACATCTGATACTGATACCTCCAAAACACAATAATGTGATATGCGTGAGACAAGCAATTCAACACACTGAAGCGAGAGGTGTTTCAGTGAAAGTGCACTGCTTTTTTCTTACCAGGCGAGGGAGCCCTGACCCAGAGCCAGACCCAATGCTTCGGGAATGCTCTATCAGGTCTTTAAGAAACTCTCCAGGAGCGGAATAGGTCTCATCCTGCTCCAGATCGTTACTATAGGGTGCCTGTATCTCTTGGCGCTTACATCTGCCACAGAAGAGTGATGTCATGTTTAATACTGTAACTGCAGATCAGGAAATATTAATTAGTTAATAAGTATGTCATCTGCCGTCCGTTTCTTACCTGAAGTAGCAGAAGATGATGAGGACGAGACCCAAAATGATGCTGAAGACTATGACTATAATGAATAGATCCTTGTACTGGATACTGTGGTCCGCATAATCTACAAAATGAGAAATGTGAAAATAGCAATTACATAACATTATTTTACCATCCTTAATGTGAGTGATCTTCATCTGTGTGAGAGGGAAAGTTAGAACTAATGAGTAAATCCTGACTGTCATTTTGTTCAACGTTATCAACTCCAACATCTTTCTGTTTTTTTATTGGCAGGGGCAAGCTCCTTTTCCCCTTCCTCCCTCTAACCATGCACTGCTCCCCCACCCCCATTGTGTGATCGATCACATCCCCTTCCTGAATCCCACATATCAGGTGTCACACTGACACTGGTACAGAAACCCCTGGGGCCTAAACCAGCTCTGGGGCTTTAGCCTTTCTGCCGTGCTCCTGTCAATCAGACACACACAGAATCATAAACACAGACACACAGTAGGAAAGACTGGTGGACAAAAATAAATAAATTACACAGACAGCAAAGTGTCTTAAGAGTTCACTGACTTAAAGGATAATTCTAGCTTTAGTTAAACTTATTTGGAAGAAAAGAAAATGGTGAAGTTATTACCAAAAGTGTCCACTGACTTGACAAATCAGTTTGTCACAGTTTGCTTGAAGGTTGTAAGAAAGTGAGTGGGGCTGTGAAAAATGTAATGGTGAGTGTGAGATAGGCAAAGACTGGGAGCAAAAAGACAGTGTGTGTGTGTTTGCTGGAGAGTGACAGATGGACAGATATCTCACATCCGTCCCAAGGCAAGAAACTCAAGCAGGCCCCAGGGAGAGGCTGTCCTTTTCATTAGAGGGTGAGAGAACAAGCAAGCCTGCCGGCTCTGTATCACCTGCTTCTCCACCTCCCCCTCTCCCCCCCAGCTCTCGGAGCAGCATGTGCCACTTCGCTTCAGCACCACACTGTGGTTTGTAGCAGTTTAAGCTGTCACTACCCATCACCACCCAGGGTTGCCTAAGTGAGCCTGTTTGCAAAGCCACTCACGCTCTAGAGTGCGGCAGGATTTCACTGAGTGAAAATCTGTGTGAACAAAAATGTGTGTGTGTTCATCTTACCTGATGGCATGAGTGGAGGAAGAGTAGGATGCAAGCGTCTGTTGCAATAGTGCTGATCTCTGCAACACTCGATAGCTCTCCTCGAACGTGCGTTCCCTGTGTCCTATAACACACGCACACAGAAAATGTAAACCCCATGCACCTCTACAAACTAACAGGAGTAACAAATATTTACAACCACACTTACTTCTAATGAGAACATTTTACAGTATACCAAAGGTTTTTCCAATGTGTGAAGATAGAAGGGCTGGACATAACAGATTTAAAGGTTTCATGAAGTGCTGCAGTGAGTCAAGGACAGCTCATAAAATCTTAACAACGGCTCATGAATGACACACATATGCCGAAATGTATTCGTGCGGACACACATACAGCTGACTTACTCTGCACTGGAACTCAGAGCCAGCCAGTCCCAAACAGCCTGTACTGAATACAGCCAGATCCCCCTCCTCCTTCACCATGGTGAAACAACAGCCGTCAGTACTACAAAAACAAGCACACACATCATGGTCATATAAATACGGTTAAAACTGCCTCACACTATTCATTATCAGCTTCATTCCCATTTGAATATGTCAAGAATAATTTATTATATGCAAACAGATTTCTGTGGACATGCAAGTGTGTGATCCACTGTACATGCAAGTGTTGTTGACAGAGTCTTCAGGGCAGTCAGGGTAGCAGTGGCACCAAAGCATATTCTGAGCTGAAACCGTGGCTCTGCTGGTACTTTCCTCTCCCTTCCGTTTCCATCCATTCTTCATCAGCATAGTGTCTAACATGTTGGCTGTGAGAGAGATGGAGAGAGACTAGGATTAGCACCAGGGCAAACTAAAACATCTAGACTTCTCTCCGGTTCCAGCAAAGCCAGTGAAATAAAAGTATCATTCAAGTATTATTCAGGAAAGTTAAGCATGGAATAAATCAACAATTCTTTTTGAATTATATTTACAAAAATGCACCAGAGTTCTGCCTGCCTTGGCATTGTTTCCATGGCAACGCGATCCACAGAAAGTGTGAATATGTGTTGGTGAGAGCAATCCTGCTGTTCTGGACTCAACTCAATATAGCTGCATGAAGTCTGGAATCAGAATAACACTACTCACCAGAAAGTCTTTGTGTTGTTTTTTGTATGTACACATGGATCCCTGCAAGCGCAATGTGCATATTGTATATTGTGTGAGTGTTATTTAAACGTTGTAAGACATTGTTTTACTACATTGTTTATGTTCTTATCCACTTTATGTGAACAACAGCAAATTTTCACCCTATCGCACAATCTGCCTCTGAATGTTGTCTCTGATTTTGCTAAAAAGCTAATTATTATTATATAGATATATATGTGGGATATATGTGAGGTTTCAGTGATTATCTTCTGAGAGAACAAATAACATTTCCAGTCAAAAGTGAGCTACTGTACCAAGCCATACACAACTGAGTCAAGCCATGTGCAGTAATACAGTACAGGTTTGTGAATGTTGCTCTGGACTTGCTCATCTTTGAAGTGTTAACTTACAGAGCTGTCACTGAACACTTAAGCAATGCAAGGGAATTCCATTTTTGCTTTAGTTTATTTAACTGTTTAAATCATTGCCAGTGAGGAGTAATGTGCACTTTATCAATTACAATTTTATGTTTTCATAAATATAACAATTGTACACATGCATATAACTACAGAAATAAATATGAATTATGTAGGAAAAGCAGAACATCATCCTGCCAGTATTATAACAGGCTTCTTGTATATACAGTAATACACAATCAATTACTTTACAATCTTAAATTAAACAATTAGACTAATTCACCAACAAACAATTGATAGAGAAACATAAACGTTAAAACTGATACTTCTGATCACAATGATTTCACTTATATTCAATTTATTTTATGTGATTGTGAAAAATCTTCTGCAGCTTTAATCAAGGATGCCCAAGAGTTACGATGAATTAAGTTAAGATGAATTGTTCATGTCTAAGTAGACACCAGCGAGAAATTTAGCTCATACCCTTAGCATTACATTTTTATTCTTACTATCTATCCAACTGAAGGTGCAAACATTATATCAGTGGAGAATAAAACCAGTTCTGACAGCAGCTTTTCCCCAGAGACTTCTGTGGTCAAAGAGCTGAACAGTGTTGTGCCACATGAGATGGATGCCTTCCTCTCGCTTTGTCTGTTTCATTCGCACTCTCTTTCTTCCCATATCTGTTCTCTGTATTAAAATATCAACTGTGCAGCTTTATTAACTGTACAACCAAGTTACTAGGTTTGTCATTTCCACTCAAAAGGAACAATGTATAAGATTACATGACAGTAAAGGATTTACAGATATTAAGGATACACAACAGTACATTAGGTCTGTCAGATCCAAGAAAAGCTTCCTTCTTCTGTGGACAGGTTGTCATTGTAACAGGTGTAAGTAGATCTAAGCAGTCTGCAAAAAACCTTGAAGTCAACTAGCCACTAAAAAGCAGACATGACTAATCCTCTAGAGGACTATGTGATGAAAAGGCTACATCAGAGTGTGCCACAGTATAAACAAGCCGACTCTTCTTTATGTGGAGCCCAAAAGAAACCACGAGACAGAGATTATTCATGAGTGTGTCATTCTTTCAGATATGTTTTGTCCAAATCAGCTTAGTTTGGGTTACAATTTTCCAAAAGGTGGCAAAGAAGACAAGTCTCTTCAGGGGGAATTAAATCTAGTGAGCTAACAAAAGTTAATAATACATATAATTAAGTTCATTGTTTTACAGTCTTAACAACTGTCTAAAAACTAAAAAATAAGAAAAATTTGTTACTAAAAAGATGGTCTAACTTTTTATTATTAAGATACCACACCTGTGTGCACATTATTGTACACACTTTTCTCTTCATATTACATAGAACAAACAGACTTGCTGTGTCAGCTACGGGGCGCAATCAAGGTCACCCGGAAATCTGATCTGCATCCCCCACACATTCCACAGGCTGCTCTTCAAACCAGACATACACACACACACACACACACACACACACACACACACACACACACACACACACACACACACACTGAGAGTCAGTGTACACTCAGACAGTGTTTTACACACACACTAACATGTGAAGCAATTAGAAGTTAGTTCAGGGAATTAATCCAGTTGGGAAACCTTCAGTCACAGCTCATCACCATCAGAGGCATCAGTGCATCTTTGGGCGCCAAAACACAGATTTTAGCCTCCTCCAAATGTATAGTGTCCTCATTAGTGATGCTGGCTCTGTGACTGTGCTTCTCATCTCTCATTTCTAAAAGCTGTGACTGAACACTGCCAGTCTGGCTTGTGACACTTCCTTCCTCCTTATGTCTAGTGAAGTTTTCCTTAGTGACAGATATAGTATGACTGTAGACTCTATGTCATATACTGTTATACTATGTTTTAATGACAATTGGGAACTGAAATTCCCACAAGAGATCCAGCTACTTATTCAGGTCGTGTTCTATTATTTTATACATTTTTAATTTTCGGTTGTTTTGTAATTCTCAGATTCCCATCCTTACTCTGCCCAGTATTCCTGATAAATAAATCCATGTTTGTGAGGCCAGTTTAATGGGAACTTTTCCTTGTTTGTACTGAGAAATTAAAGTTGGCGATTTCTCTCACTTACTGAGTTTATTAGATTCATAAATCCATCCTGCACCATGTGTTAAACCAACACGAATCCATAAGCTGCTCTCTTTTCTGTGCTAACAGATGGTTATTACAATGAATAATAGATTTTGAAACACATGGGTGCTTGGTTTATTCATATCAGTTTAGGAATACTAATGAGGTTGATATCAGGGTAATAGAGTTGAGCTGAGCACAGATTAAAACAACTGTAGGATAAAAAGTATGAGAGAAAATCAACAGCAAAAGTGCAAGATATACTGTAGAGTTAATAATACTTTCCTTGCTTTTAGTATGTTACGTTGCTCTAAAAAGGACTCACTGCAGACATCTGTGCACTATAAGTGGTAATGCGTGGTCTCACTGTTAACTGCAACTTAAAGTCATACTTTCCTGGAGAGACAGACAATCAATACAAATGCTGTTATAACATTATCTTAAGGTGTAAGATAACTGGAAATCAATGCAAACAAGAATTACTGATGTTACCAGTGATGAGATTAGAAAGAAATGTTGGCAGGAGATTTTCCTTTCTGGAAAACTGGAAAACTTGGTTTAAAGTGTTTAGTGACAGCACTGCAGCAATTCTACCTGTGAGCTCAGATCTTTACATAGACTGTTGATCACGAAAAGAGAGGAGAACATGAGAGAAAAGAGAGATAAGTTACTCCAGGTGGCCATGATAAATCACCTCCTCAATCTTCAGCAGCGTCTCAAGAGTGCAGTCTGACCCCAGAGGGTTCACAACCAACCTGCAGAGAGCCATACATCCTCCTCCACGCTACCACCGTACCTTCATCCCTCTTAACCCCCTACACACCATAGAATCTTCAAAGGCCTCTGCCACACGAAAAACACACATGTACACATATTCTACATGCACACACACAAGAACATGTCTGAGGTTCACATTCCACACACTCTCCTCAATCTCTGCTGCTATGCCCACACCAGGTCATCTGTTTCCACCAGCAACCTGTTTTGAGTTTACCAACCGTGACCAGACTGCCTTTGTGGAGGAGTGATTTATGCACTTTGAGGTTCCCACCTCCCACAACAAATTTATGGAGGGAGAGGTGTGTGCTATATTATTCTCCAATACAACCCTCAAAACATATCTGTACTGTCAGGGTCCCAAATAAGATACAGTGTACAGTTTATCAAAGAAAATGATTAAAAAAGCTTGCATATGAATATATTGATAATCTTGCCTTTGAAAGGATGAGGAAAATAATGACTTAGAAAGATAATCGTCTGACCTGTTATGTGGAATATACGTAAATGTTTTTTGAACAGTATGCATTTAGCATCAGAAAAAATAAATGTGTGTGTTACTGTCATGTGAACATTATGTTCACAGTGCACTAAACTGCATACAGATTACATGTAGAGCTGAACAATCTGCTGTACCTTCCACTTCGTAGACAAACACATGCATGCACAAACTCACCCAATGACAGGCACGAAACAGGTGTAGATGCTGGCATGTTATGAAACCACGGCTTTGTATTGACCACAGTGTGTGTATGCATGTGTGTGGCTCTCATCCCAACATACTATCTCAATCTCATCTTTTTTTATTTACCTCTGCTCCTTTGAAGCTCAGGATGTTTTGTTTTTTTACATTCTTAACCTACAATGCCCATGAATACATCTCACTGCACCTCTATGTGGTCTGGAATTACTGGAAAAAGCCACAAGCCAATGGGAAATGGTGGGCTCCGTTACAGACATATTGAGAAACTACAGCCATTGTGCCACCACAATATGTCACTTTACCCCACAATATTACTTCTGCGAAAAAGTGGGTATTTAAATGCAAGGTTATTCAAGGTCTCTATGAAACTTATGACCATCTAGACCATCTATATCTAAATGTAATTTTGTAAAGGGTTACATGAGGAGATATATACCCCTACACCATACAATAAATACAGACAGCAGCCAGCTAATTTTATTTAGCAAAAAAAGACAGGAAGCAGAGACCTACCTCCACCTCAAAACTTTACTGATAAACATGTTAATAAAGACGTACTTTATTGATCCCCTTGGAGAAATTGTAGTTGGACAGCTGCCAGACAGTACAGCTTCATATGGGGTTTCTGTGTCTTGTCCAAGGACAGCTCGACATGTAGCCAGGAGGAACCAGGAAACTAACCACAGACCCTGGGGTTCGTAGGCAACTGCTCTACCAACTGAACTACTGCCTCCCCAACTATTTGGCAAATTCTTTAAATGTCAGTATTGGTATTGGTTTAACAACATCACATGTTGAAGCTCCATTTTATAACATTAACTTTAGAACTGGTGGTCATTTGCACTCTAGTAGTTTATTTAATACTCCCTTTTAACCCACAAAAAACATCAAGTTCTCACAAGGCAGATATACTCATGTGGTGCATATGGACAACCATAACACATAAAAACATCCGCGCACACACAGCCAATGCTCCCATGACTGACCGCTGGAGCAGCACATTTGCCCAGGGATCAAATTTTGTGTAGAGGAACCGTATCCACATCCTGACAGGAAGCAGCTCACAGAAAACTGGAGAAACCTAGTCCTGCTGAGGACCAACTGCTGCTGTTTTGTACTGCTGGAACTGACCTTATTCCAACACCCAACTCTCCATACTTTATACTTGAAGTACACATGTAACAGCATCAAGAATATTCTGTTTTAGCTCTTCTATCTAGAATGTTTTGCAATCAGAGGTAATCAGTTTCTTAACAAACCTCATAAAATCCTTCACACTAATGTAACTGAAGTAGAGCTACAGAAGAAAAGGCTGTGGATAGAGCAAAACTACAATCCTCTCTGAACGCTCCTACAGAGACATGCTGACATTTTCAGGTATTTGAAGATTGCTGTGAATGAAAACAATACACACTCTACTTGGAAAATAGCGCCTAAGAGACTTCTGTTAATCATATATGACTGGGAGAACAGAGAAAGGTTTTAGCTGTGTACAATGAATCTCTTCTTGAGCTTCTATATTTTTCAGTTTTAAGTTAAGCTTGAACAGCAATATTTTATACAATTCACACCAGTTTGTGTCTTTTGGCTGGTGGGTCAACTGATGACACCTCATCCTCACAAAAACAAAAGAAGGTTTTATTCATTTAAAGTGGATATCAGTGTTTTAAGCAATATGTCTAGGTGGGTGAGTGCTTCTCCTTCACTGGTAATAGTCACATCAGCAGCTATGGCAAAAACATAGTTTTCATGGAGTATATACCAATATTATTTTTACAAATGTACCCATAATAAAAGCTACGATTGTCCTATAACCACACTGCATTATACATATTTACACTGCATTGTCATAGGAAGACTCTAGGGCTCATCTATTCTCTGTGAACCTCACCAGCCTGCAGAAACAGGTGGCAAATTGACCGTGCTACTTAGATTTATGGCCAGCCTTCCACATGTTTTACTCATCTGGGAAACCTTAAAAAGATCATATCACAAAGGAAACAGAAAAAACTGGTGGCTGCAGTATTAATGAAGGAAAGTTGACAGAAGGAGTGAAACAGAAAAAGCACAACACTGCAAAAAGACTTTGGTATGAAATCTTTCCAAGAGACTCACAGCTTCATTTCACCTACTGGTTGCCTGTACTGACAGGAACAAGCAGTACATTTGCCTCCTGTCTATAGTCAGACTGCTAATTTATGGGCAAGAATGAGAAAGTCACTCTTCAGAAATGTTTCTGCCAAAATTTCCCTCCATCTTCTGACATCCTTTACACCTGCGTGGCTGCTGACCCTCAAACCTGTTTGACTAACACTGGATGAGAAATTGATCACCTATCTCAGTCTGCACAGATGAGAGTAGAGGAAATTCTCAGAGGAAATATTTCTTTAGCAGCTGAGGTATTTCGTGACCAACTGTGAAAGTTGCAGCTAGCCATGAACAGTCAGTCACTATGGGATTTTACAACTGGTCTTAACTTTTGACACAATCGAAAATCTATCAGTGTTAATTCTGTACATACACTGTTAAAGCTTTGGTCTGAGATGTTGATGATTTGCATATTTTACTGTATTAGGGTAACACCTTGAGAAATTCATATAAGACAGGATATGATACGTGTGAAAACACATACAGCACATACAGTACAGTATATACTTTGTTCCATACCTATGAATACATTCCAAAGAAAACAATACTTTGAAAGAAGCCATTTCAGCATTAGGACTGCATTCATAGGTTGCTAAATTAAAGAACTGACACTTCATCTATCATTTTAGAGAAAGTCAGTCGCACTTAGGAGTCATATGCAGAAAATTTTCAGACCATCTATTAGTGGCAAGATTTATTAACACTGTGTATGTGTGATCTGTGTGTGCATTTGTAACCAGGAGGATGATGACGTTTTACTGCTTGACACGTGTGAACTGTGTTCTCATTATGTTTCAGACTAATATTAAAAGAATAATTTAAAGCAAACGTTACATTTCTGGTTTAACTTGTGTACATTAAAAACAGGAAACCATAGGTATACTAATACTAAATCTCTCTCTCTTGTGTCTCAGAACAAATGCACAACTGTCATCTTTTTGACGCTGGGAGCCTGTTGACCCTCTCGGCCTGTCACAACCTTACAGGGCACCATGACACTGTTGGCATTCATCGTAAAAGACAACTGGCTGTCCATCTTCAAACAATTCAGAACATGAACAGTGGGGCTGAGGGGGCTTGGGAGGGGAGAGGACAGGGCTGATAAATGCACACCCATTCTCATGGAAGCCCCTGTGGAGATGAATAGCTTTTGCTCATCATAAATATCAGAAGAGGAAAAATAGATAGATAACCGTATAGCTAACACAATCAACTTGCCACCTTATAATACCAATGATAAAACATGCTTTTGGAATTTACCAGTCTCTCCTAAATGTGCAAATCTGCACACATTTACAAAAATATATACATATGCTTCTTGTAGCTTTATACAATATAGCTATTGCCACTACATGACAAAATAAAGGCCTTAGGCTCAAATAAAGACAGCAGAACAGCAGAATCATCAAAAGACACAATAGTAAGAGCTGGTGTCCAGCATAGTACTCACCATCAGATCCATGGCTAAGTGATGCCAGTCCAATCACCAGGAGAACAGCATGCCAGGCCCACTCCTGAGGCAACCACATCACCACTACCATCACGCCAGCACCAACCCACGTCGCCGGTCTCCTTCAAATCCCTGAGGTGTTGCCACAACAAAAACACCCGTGCAAAGAGGCGTAAGATTGTTTTTTATATATCCTTCTGCGAAAGAGCACCAATCCACTTTTTTTTTTTTTTTTTTTACAAGTGTCTCTCTGTGAGTGACTTTGCCTCTCTGCACTCTCAGGAACTTCCCACAGCACACAGACACCCCGCAGCCTCCAGGACTACACCACACTGACAGCCTGGGAGAGACAGACACAGAGAAAGAAGGGGGGGAGAAAAGAAGGGACGGAGGGTGTTACTTAGTTGCTCTCTCACTGTGCTATTTGTCCAGCCCTTTCTATGACCAGTGCATCACAGAAGGAACAGCTGAGTATATCTGAATCTACACACGGCCTCTCTCTCTCTCTCTCTCTCTCTCTCTCACTCACTCACACACACACACACACACACACACACACACACACACACACACTACAGATTCTCACATCACTCATACACAGAAATGAAAGCAGGATAAAAGGGGGCCATGGATGTGAGCAGGGGCTGAATGAGGTGTGAAATGCAGCAGGAGCATAATGAATACGGACAGCATCATGAACTATTGCCACAGGCATACAAACACAAGGCATGGCAAGAGGGACACAGGAACTACAGTAGAAACTAAAGAGTATAAACTTACAGAGGACGTGTACATACAGTATACTTTGATAAAACCCTCGGGGGTCAAATTTTGCAAGGCAGAGCAAGTCAGTGCTCAGAATTGTTTGTTGCACTGAACCAAGAACTCAGGACAGAAATTAAGAGTTTTGGTACGGGTGGGTCAATGCAGGTTATTCATCCAGGCTCAGCAGCACTGCTAGCTTTTATGTGTCCATTACTTTACCATGAAGAGTTGTCCAATTAAATGTAAGAAATTCTGTCAAACTACAGTTTTGCCAGATGTTAATAGTTACTCCCAGAACATCACCTATTCCTGTAAAATATGTTTTTTGCTGCTGTGAAAATTTACTGTAATTTTCCAAAAAAAATAACAATATACAACAAAACAAACAAGTAGAAAGGGGAAAAGACCATAAGAATCAAGATCGAGAATCAAGAACAATACAGATCTACGTTTAAAGAGGTAACTTCTGCTCTAATTCACTCCGTCTTATAACTTCAAAATGCAAAAAAAATCTTCAAAATAAAAGTCCCTAAATTGCACACTTTATTTGTCTGACAGTCTCTGACTGTCTACAGCTGCAGACACAGATGTTGTGTGAATAACAAAGATCAGACATTAATCTGAAACCAAATGTCTGGCATTAAGGTTCAGTATAGCTTGAACTGTGTTCAGTTCCTCATGTGAGCCTGTGTGAAAGGGGTGAAACACAAACACTTGCAGAGCCACATCAGGGATCAGGTCATCACACGTCAGGTGATTAGGGGTGATTAGAGCTCACACCTCCAGGCACCACCACAACTTAGCAAATTCACACACAAAGACACACATGCAAACACGCAATACCATAGAACAGAAATGATCACAATAGGGACACATTCCATTGGTGACAGATTTATGTGGGTTACAAGTTAAGAGGATCAACTGACCTGTTAGTCAGATTACATCAAGAGCAAAACAGGACCTCCACAAATCATAAACATCTCAGACATGGATACATTTCTTTCAAAAGAATAAACTGTTTCCTTGAAAAAAACAGATGTTTTTCCCCTTACAAACTGTTGAAAGGAGGCAAAGAAAAGCAAAAACAATGTCCCAGTCATGTTAAAGCAGTGGTTGTGGAGGGCAAAACAACAACAGCCAAATGGGCTACTCCACCCCACACCTGTGGCCTCTCAAGTCTTTCTGGGTGGGAACAGCAGCTCCCAGAAGCCACTTCTCCCCTTTAGTCCTCCACTAGCCTTTTGCTGTCACTCCTGATTTGTGCAGTGCTGTGCATTAGATGTAATAAGTCAGCCTATTCTGGAGCACGAGTGCATGGGGAGCAATGCGAATGGGTCAGTGCACCTCACACACCCTTCTGCGCTCCATCAAACGCCCAGCGTGGAACCTCCCTGTATTCTCAGACATCCTACTCAGGCCACACGGATGTGGACTCCAGGGAAGTGAATACACCACATAAAAGGGTAGAAAGTGGGGCACGCTGGTTAGAAGACTTGTTTTTAGTGAAATGTACTCTTCGATGCCATTCCTATTACCTCTCCTCCCTCTTTTAGTTAGAATTTAAAATGCCAAACCCATCTGTCATCACATGCATAGTTACAGAATGATTAATACTGCTGGAGAAATTGTCCTGTCAACACCCTGATCATTCTATACAACCACAATGTTGCTACTGGAATCACAAACAGTCCTATTAGACATGCAAGTACCAGAAATCGAAAGCTACATTAAAGGGACACTAACAATTTTACACACGACAGTACTTAACTTAAAAAACAAAAATACAGGTTTAATTCCTTCTGTGGCACTGGTAAGAGCTTTCTTAGGCAGAAAAGATCCCTGATACATTTGCTTGAGCTTTAGGAATTTAAGCTGGACCTGTACTATAACAGCACAGGCTATCTTAAGCTTTGCTGCTTTGATTTTCACCAGGCAATTTAAAATTTGACTGATGCAAGACTCCAGGCTTTGTGAAAAGTGTAGTACTAAATGTCTGTAATCACTACAGACATACAGGAAATGGTTCTATGCATGTGAAAGACCAGAGTCTGTAAATCCATCACAGATCTGTTAGCCAACTAGTTTCAGCAAAGCCCCCAGGAACAGTGTGAAGCTGTAAAGAGATTTTGACTTTGGCCACAGTCAGAATTGCACATTACACATTGATACCCACTTGCCCAAAAAAGACTTATGTTTCTAATGCACAATAGCACAACAGTGAGAAACATGTATTAGGGTTAATGAGGTGCCATCTTGAATTGTAGTAAACAGTTTTCGTAATACATTGATGGTTTCAGTTCTTATCACTGACCACACATTATTCTTTCTCTGATTATTTACAAAAGAAAATGTGTTCACAATACTCCAGAATGTTGGCTAAAAACTGTGGATTGAGGATGATGATGCTTAAACTCAAGTATAGTACAACAAAACCCCAGAGAAAGACTCAGCATTATTCAGCTTTCTGAAACAATTGAAAAAATGCAGCTAGATAACTGTAAAAATCTCCTTCTAGTGCAGAGACAGTTGTACTGATTTACAGTGCATGGAAAATTTGTATTGCTATATTAGCTGCTCATAGGAAACAACTCTGCGTTTTTGATAGTACTGCTACCAACACAAAACTATTTAGCCAAGTGCAGGGGGTGTGCGGGATTCTCTTTTAATTAGTTGCACACTGCAGACACTATACAGTAAACATCAGAACAACATCATGTTGGTAAAGGTAACAGTGACCTCTCTTCTGGTATTGTATGGACAATTCAGTTGTGAGATTATTTTCAATTTGTTTTGCAGACTCCAATATTATTCCCTCTAGTAGCCAGTGATCAGTTAATGTAGCCTGGCTTTTTGTAATTATCTGTCTCCATTTCATAAGGCAAACATTTTCTTATGAAACAGAAAACGTACATTAATACTAGCAATTATGTTACAATACACCGTGAAAATTAGCAGCGTTTTTTATTTCAGTAAAGGGGTACATACAACTTTCATCACACAGCAAGAGAAATAGGGTAGATGACTGTGAAAAGTCACTGCTAACCTGTGAACCGAAAAAGCCACGGCAGAACACAGATGATGAAATTACCACAGGCAGAGATGGAATGCGTATCATGAGCGATGTTCCAGCCGGGGCCAAACTGACCCACAGCTCTGTGAAATTAGGAGGATTTTCAGCAGCTCAGTGTTAAAATTGCTGTCACAAAATCCTGGAAAGCAGTTTATTGTGGCAACGCAGCTGTCCAGCCCAAATGGTTCAGTCGGGGTGCAAGAGCTAAGAAAGTGTAAGACTGTCTTTATCATTCAGCAAGATGAATCACTGACTCTCTTCGCTGACTTATAAGAAGCACTGAAATCTTTTGTACCAACTTCATGAGATTACTGTCATCATCAATTTAATCTTATGAGATGTCAGGAAGTAGTGAAAATTGTCTTCAATTTGCAAAAGCCTGTTTGTGACATCTACATGTAGTTGGTTAATGTCCAACCAACAGCCCAACACCCAAAGTTGTTCAATTTACAGTTTTTAGAAAAAGGAAAAAAACGCAAATAATTAAATAAAGTATTGGAATTATTAAAATATCCCATGGAGTGATAAAAAATGTGATTATTTGATTCATTGTATAATATAATATGCCAAAAAGTCCCTGCATTTTAAGTTCCTAGTTATTCATTGCAATCTTTGTCTGACAAGAAGGTAATAATTCATGATTAACTACAACTAAAGGACCAACTAAAAAATCTGAATGTGAGCATGAACATTATATACATGCAGGGTGAATGTGAGTGGCACAAGGTTCATATACTTCATGTGCTCCACTACACTCTGTTCAGACACCAGCTTTCCCTCATCCTACCAGAAGTACAAGATGTACACGTGTCATGTTGTCTTTCGGAGCCAAATGTTCTAAATCAATCACAAAAGCTGAACACTCTCCACCCCACCAAAAAAACTATTTTATGAAGGAAACAACGTTGTCTCTAGCGTGGTCAGACAAATAAACTGGTTCATTTTTTGGAAGTGCACTTTTTTCAGTATTTAAAATCATGAACTATGAATGTGAACTAGCACATTTTAATATGTGAACTTTTTTAAACTACTGTGAACTTGCACACTGTTAACAGTCAATAAAAAAAACAAATTTACTTAAAACTACAATATACAACTTAAGCTAGCACTAGCATTCTAGGACTCTTTATGAATCCCCTCTGCTCCTCACCGCCCTCCATTTCCCTGCTTAAATATGCTCTATTGTGCTTTGCCATGCTCTAGCAAACATTTCAGAAAGCGGCCATTATGAAATTATAATACATTTGAATGCTCCAAAATAGGGATGTCAATGATCAATCATCTTGATTCAAATATATGTTAACTGATAATGCAAAGAAGGATTATGTGCAGCGTCCACTCTGTAACTAATGTAATGTACTGTTTTCTGATGTAGCACCATGCGGCACCACTAGGCCTTTAGTGGTTAGTTTCTGACCTCAATGGATTACAAAGAAAAGGTGCCTTGTTGACACGAAACAAAGAAACTGTGGTTCTAGTGTGGAAATTGCAGATGAAAGTTTTATAGCAGCTGCACAGTTTATCTGTTTGAACCTATTACTAATGCAAAATTCAACAGAAACAGAGAAAGCTGCTTGTTAACAAATGCTGGGAGCGGAGTTTCTGACAGCTGAGGGAATGATGGTGCAAGACCACTGCAAGCATAGTACAAGCACCCATTTAATTAAACATGCTTCAGTATCAACACAAAAGTGGTGAACTGCGCAAGTGACACTCCCTGCGGCATAACCGCTGAGTTCCTTGACTGTATGTCTTCTTTAACTTGCTAGTTCCCTGATTCTTGCAGTAAACACAGGTCACATCAGTGCTTAAAACAACGAGCGCTGTATTTTGTAAATTGCCAACAATTAAGTGATTACTCAATGTTGAGAATGTTGCTTTACTCTAAAACTTACTAGCAGAACAGGAATAATTCAAATTATTTGATAGGTTAGAAGGGTGCACGTTGCTCAAAAAAGTCCATATCTCTGCACTGCTGTTCAATAACTGTGGATCACTTGTATATTTCTTATACAAAATATTTCAACAAGTTACATGGTCTATTTTTAATTACCTACTTTAGATAATGTGTCTATCTGAATCTAGGCATGTGTTTATACAAGAAATGAGACAATATCTATATCCATATCCACCATTTTATATATAATGGAAATATATAGTGTGATCTCTGCAGATTCCCAGCAGCGTCTCGGTTGTCAAGCAAAAGAAAGAACCTGATGAATATTCAAGATTCACACAATAGTATGGTCAAATCACTCTGCTGAGATTGATGCTTTGAAGTCTCAAAGAATGCTGAGGGGGAAGAACAACATCATCCATTCATCATTCAAGGAGTAAAAAGGCTGTCACAGCAAGATTCTCCATCCTTTCCCTCCCTCTGTCTGTCACGCTGTCTCATTCTCTCATTCAGTCTGTCTGTCTCTTTTTTCATGATATGACGACACAGTGAGATATTGAGAACCACTGAAACATGATCACATCTGCTGAGTCACTTTTCTCTGCCAGAAAATCATTTAGTTAGCCAGAATAATTTCTAAAAAACAAAAACAAAACAGGAGTACAGTCAGTTTTGAAGATTCACAGTATGACTCACAGTATAACTGAACATCACTTAAAAACTTGGATGCTTTTAACTTTTATACATTGAAAATGAAGTGCTCCTGTAAGAATAGCTCAAAACTTCACTGTTTAATTCAGAATCTCACCTGTCTGGTGGAATAAAGCTTGTAAACTGAGAAGATGATTTATTCACACACTAGAATTTACAGCATTCAGACATGCATAAAGATGCAAAGTATGCAGGTGATAATTAAAGGTTGTGGTTTCTGAGTTTCTGTGAGATTATCTTTGCCATAAATCGCTCATCAACAATTAACTTATCACTGCCTCCAGCCAGCCAAGTTCTTTCAAAAGTAAACTAAACTAGAGACGGAATAGCAATCAACTATTTGGTATGCCATTTTTTATATACAACATATTCAAATCCACAGTAACACAGTAACGGCATGCCAAATTAAGTTAGAATTAAAATAGTTAAAATAATTAGTAGTTATAATAGATCAAAAATATGTTATTCTATATGGCAACATCATTATCAACAGCATCATACAATATAAAGTTTTCTCAACTATAAACACAAGTCTCTTTTTTGTATATTCAGTGAATTAAATACCTGACCCTCACACTGATGCTAAATTCCATGTCTTCAACCACTTTATTTTTCAGAAAGAAAGAAGCTCAGACTGACTCATTACCTTACAATCACAGAGACTGCATGGTGCTGCATATTATATTTGTAAAATTATATTGTGTTGGTACAGGTTCAATGAGTAATCATGATTTTTTATTTGTTTTCAACAACTACAGCTGTGGTACATAATGGCAAAGTAAAATGTAAAATGTCCGGTTATCTCTAAAATACCTGATCAGATTTCCTTACAATACAATACTACTCTCCTTTTTACCCATTGATGTTGTTTCTCCCTGATGACCTTATCAAATAGCTTAGTGGGAGAAAAATGTTGTAATCTCTCTTTATATTTGACTATTAACACTAAAGCTAACTGAAAGGCTGTGATTACAAGAATGCACAAGGACCTTTTTGTGAACCAAAGGTTTTCACTGTTGGTGACTGCACCTGAAACACACCTGTGGCTCAGATTTCACCCATGAGCCCAGTGGTTACAAAACAGCCACACAACCTTACAGATGGACTCCATGTAAATAAGTGTCTGTCTGGCTCTGAAGGTGCCGTTGAGAAAGTGTTATTTGATTTTCCATGGCCGAGGTAACAACACAGACCAGCCAAGAACAGCAGAAGAAAATCCTTTCCCTCTCTACCTCTCTCTGTTTTTCTCTCAGTCTCTACCACTGAAGGTCACTGGGCCAGGTTTTGCTGAATCTCTGAGAGAGCCTCCTTGTTTTTGTCAGCAGGACTGACTGCCAGTGAGCTGTACTTCAGTTAATTCCCCCACAGCTCATTTCCCATTCATTTTCTGGCCACTTGATCACTCTACTCTGGCAACTTACATAATACTGCAGACATGCACAACCAAAGGCAACATTTCGTTGAAATAACACTGGGCAACAGTGTGTAAACTCTAATTAATCATTCTGCACTGTTGGGAAATAAAACATTAGGAGAAAACGCATGCAAGCAATACTTTACAGATTCAACATAACATAGAATATACAGTAAATAAGCATGAAAAAATGATTTAACTTACAGATTGCTTGATGATGGTTGTAATATACAATGATACAAAAAAATCAGTGCACAGTCACAAAGAACAGAATTTAAAGATAAAATAGTCAGCAACACAATTTCATTCATCATCAATCATACACTGCAAATCATTTTAGGTTTACTCAAGTCCTTCAAGTAAGGAAGGAAACTTTACTGAACTTGAAAAGCAACTTGAACTGTTTAGTCACATGAACAGTCATGTGAAGGTACAGTCAAAATACATTTTCTTTCCTCTACATATCTCAATGTAAAGAATTAGTTCCTCATTTGACATGAAGAATCTGGAGCTCGACTCTCCTGGATGACAGAACTCCTAACACTATCTCTGAGGGAAAGTCCAGCCACCCTGCAGAGAAAAATCATTTCAGCTGCTTGTTTCCGCAATATTGTTCTTTCGGTCACTACTAAGAGCTCATGGCCATAGGTGAGCGTAGGGACTTATATCGACTGGAAAACGGACAGCCTTGCCTTTTGGGTGAGTGCTCTCCTCACCACAACAGACACAACTGTGAACACCGCACTGATGCACATGTCAATCTCTTGTTCCATTCTTCCCTCACTCGTGAACAAGACTCCAAGATTACAAAGTGCTGATTCTCATCCCCACCGCTTCACACTTTGCCACAAAACGCTCCAATGAGAGCTGGAGGTCATTGTCCAATGAAGCCAACAGGACCACATCATCTGCAAAAAGCAGAGATTCTGAGGTCACCAAGCTGGACACCTTCTGTCCCTTGAGTGATCCTAGAAATTCTATACATAAACCTTATGAGAAGAACAGGTGTCCAACCTCACCAGGAAATGAGTTTGACTTACTACCAGCAATGCAAACCAAGCTCCTACAATGACTGAATGGTTCATAGCAATGAGCCCTGATTTCTGTACGTTTGGAGCACATCCCATAGGATACCTGGAAGGACAAAGTGGAATGCCTTCTCCAAATCCACAAAACACATATGGCCCTTTCCGGAATCCTGGCCGGGGTGTAGAGGTGGTCATATGACCTGAACGGAATCCCCAGTGTCCCTCTTAAATCTGAGATTCAACTCTTGGTCGATCCAGCACCCCTGCATAGACCTTACCGGGAGTACATAAAGAAAGTTTCCATCATGAATGTTTTCTTCAACCACAAAAATATGGTGGAAAGTCTTTCAAAATGTTTTAATTCACAAACAATGCAGAAGTTTCTTTAAAACTTAATTTAATGAGTTGAGTTAACTCTCAGCAGTTCATTCATTCAACTCTAGGTTCTAACAAGTTAGAACAACTGATGTTTATATGAGTTCTAAAAAAGACATTTTAAGTTGAATTAACTTGAAATAATAAACTTTATATATTCACACAAGTTAATTGCCAATTACCCATAGCAGCATGATAAATCAGAATAAGGATTACACATTGTCATTTCTCCGTAACGGAAAAAAGCAACAGGTGCTCGCAATTCAAAGTGAAAAATAAGAGGAGATTTTAACATGGTCTTTGTGTAGCAAAAACTGGGAAACCAAGGCTCTTCTTGCTAAGTCAACCAGGAGCATTTAATGAAGGGATTGTTGCGAGTGTCTGCTGGGCTGCAACCCAAATGGTCTAATTAAGGGGTTTCTCTGACGGTCAGACAAAGCAGACAGCAGGGGTCAAGACGCTGGCCCACAAACTGGCTGTGACCCTCACACCTGCCTGGTTGCATTAGACTGTAGAATGTCTGTGCACAGTAGACATGCTCACATTGACACATCATTACCAATCTGATACTTTACCACCCACACATAGAAATAAGGAAGAGACAGATATAGAAGAGAGATGTATGCATGTGATCCTAACACCCATTTCAGTAAACGCTTCAAGATAAATACAATTTAGGAGAAAGTCTCAGTGTAGAGCAGAATCATCTTTCACAGAAAAATATTAATCAGCTGCCTCATCTGGGAGAGTGTCTATGGTTCGTGCCCTCGTTCCACGGTTCACACTGTAAAAACAAAAAGGATCACCTAGTGTGAGCCACAGCATTGCCACTAACAAGACTGATTTCCACAGAGTAACTCCACCTGTCTCTTGCTCCAATTAGTGCTGTTAGCCACGGGACTGCTAAATCAACAGCAGAGAAGAAGAGACGGGACAGCAACAAGGTGAAAGAAATGGAAAAAAATGAAGATGAAATAATATTTTCACTTTAAGTGTCAGTTTAAGGATAGATGAAATTAAGAAAACATTACAAATGCTTTGTGTCTGTCTGAACTTAATGCAAGTCACCCAGAGCACTTAGCGCTTCCTCTAAGGTTCACAGGAGGCTGTAATCATGGTGGTGTATTTACCATATCACATGCTCTTTAACAAGCACTAATTGTGTGTGTGCACTGAGTGCGTGTAGGAATGTCGTATCAAAGCTGCAGGAAATGTTTAATGAATAGAGCAGCCTGGACGACATGGTTTGTGTCAAATCTGTCCGAAGCAATGTAGACTAAATAGTGTGAAAAGTGGCTGGGACACGTTAAGAAATGATCGAGGGTGTAGCCACATCAATGTGCAGTGTAGTCACTAAAAACGTCACCTTTTTAGTAGACTTTAAACTTATTCCAGATTTTTATGTTTTAAAACGTTGGCCCACTTCTTGCTACACAAGGACCTTGTTGGACACTGATATTTCCAATAAACAACATTGTCTTGTGGTTCCGCAAGTGCTGAGCACAAGGCTTATAGTTAAATGAAGACATGGAGGGAAAAAAAGGAAGCAGAGCTGCTAACTATACTGCAGTAAAACTTTCTCCAACAAAAAAGACAACTGCAATTTTCCCATGCACTTACTGTAACCAATATATTTAGTTTTTTCCTCTTTTTGTACCTATAGAAAACAGAGGTTTCAGCATTTCGCCATACAATGAACAACCAGACAATATGAAAACAAATTTCATCCGTCCTGATAAATCACAGCCTGACAGCATTGACTTTAGACAGACTACACAAGAAACATCCAGAGCAATAGCCTCCATGTACTGACAGTATATCTGAAGAAATAAAAAGCATGTACATTATTCATTACAGCTCCCTGTCTGTAGTAATGCATGAGGAAATGGATACAACCAACACCTGGAACAGCTACTGGGTTCCATTTATGCACCTCTCTACAGACTTGTTGACAAAGACAAGTGGGGTTTAAAATGGCCCATTGATGCCCCCAGAAAGAATCTGCTCATTTTAAACAGACACTGATTAATTGTGTTTGGAAAATAAAATTTGTTTTATTGCTTTATAATTCAGGGGGAATTTAGAAAGGGGTTGGGCCACTGCCTCTGGTCAAACTACCTGATCTACGTTGTTTGGAGTGTAATTGAGAGGGAGTGCAGAGCAAGAGCAGGAGGGAGGGAGTATCTGTGCATATTTTCCATGTGCTCCCACACCCCTCATTCTGCTGTAGTGCTGAAAGCTTTATTGTGTATTTGTGACTGGTGTGAAGCCAACAGTGATACAGCATACAGCTCAGTCTCTTTGCTATGGTGGTCACTAATAAAATTAATTAGCAAGATATTACTTGGTACAATTTCAGACAGATAGAGGATTACAAGCTGCCTAAGATATAAAAAAGTTTGCAGTTCCAGAAACACATTGCACCAGCAGTACCAGGGCCATGAAACTGAAACAATTTATAATTCTGTGTAGGGCTTGGCATTGTGTCTTTTGGCTTGACCTTTCATCATGCCAGTTGCATCTTTAGGCTCATGCGAATCGCCCACCTTATGAAGTGTATGAAAACCCATCACCATGCAGCTATATTGTCATTATCTTGATATGACGAATTCTTAATATAAATAAACAACAACAAAGATATTTATTGTGCTTTATGTCACTAATTCAGCTATTACTCTTCTCGTGTGACAAAGAAAGAGATGAAACTTTAAGCACAGACTAAGTTCTTTCTGTTGTTGATGTACTTAAGAACTGAGGTAATTTAGTTAAATTAAATTAAACAGTGATTGTATGATAAAACATGTCATGAAGAACAATTAATGTATTTAATTAATTTATTTTTTTACATTACAGTAAGCACAATTGTTGCTTTGGCCTCTTACACTGACAGGGCTGCCCATACTAATCCCTTTCTCTAACAAAAGCAGATGAGATGTCCCTGTTTTCATACAGAAAGTCTGAGGTGAGTCTTAAACCATCTGCTCTTGTGACTAATGGGAAACCCAGAGGCCTTGCAGCAGTCTTGGCAAAGAAACTCTGTCTCTGGTTGGCTCGCTGACCCAGTGCTCATTTGTCAATCAGTCCTTTGCCTTAATTAGGAGAAACAGTCCAACAACTTGGTTGAGCCTCAACAGAAACATTTAATTTACTGGGAGAAGCAAACTGGCTTACAAATCTCTGTTTTTCTGTCTAATATTCTTCTCATTTATCTAGCACCATAAATTATAAACATATTGCAAAAACACCTGTTTTTTTTGCCTTTGTAATGAAATCATCTCAGAAGCCTTTGATGTTGTGTTAGATATTTAGACTGCACATAAAGACTTCACAGTCACAGTCCTGTTCCACAGATAAAAAAGGAATTTGTCTGTAAAATGATTTTTTATTTTACAGGCACCAAACTTGTTTTTGAGGTAAAATAATGTAGTTGTAAACATAATTTACTAAAAGTAACATCATTTGAAATATTCCTAATCTCAGCGAGGGGATAAGAGAAGATGCTTGATGTTTGTGATGGACTATTTGTGAGGAGAGTTTGTAGTAACAATTAAAATATGTGCAAAGTCATGGAGCATTTTGGACATAGTCCAATGAGTCCATGTGCATGTTCTTATTAAGTCTCAGACTAGTGAATAAATTATTTGGAGGTGGAGGAGACTAACATTTCATATCATTTCATTTTTTACTGTAGTACAGATAACAACTAAAGCAGTACAACTCTGTACAACACCATTATTTAGATGCATATTCTACCATGAACACATTATCTTAAGCTTATTAAGGATTTGATTACTGTACTGTAGGTGTTCAATCCTACATCACACACGCCACTCTTCTAAATACTCTTTTTGTAATCACACACACACACACACACACATAGAAGGGGTACACGTACTTCTGGGTTTTACTCTTCAAAGATATCCAGGCTCTTATACTTTTTATGTTCAATAACAAAATACTGCAGCACCGCTTGTGATGACACTGGATATTCTAGAGCAATGAAAATCTATTTTGTTTGATATCACTATTAAAACTGAACCAATAACTAGCCTGTAGCAGTGTAGTGTTAATGTGTGTGTTCGAGGACAATACAATTGCATTGTGAAAAAAATAATAGCTCTCATTTCATCAGTAATAGTTTATTCAGGGGGATTCAGACATCATTAGGCATTCTAGTGCATGTAAATCTCTGTCCCTGGAGAGCATATTAGATACTGAACTATCAGTAGCCTTCCCCCTGACGTTGTTGTTTGCTCTCTTCAAATGAGAGCACAATGAAAACACAGGAAGCAGCTCAGGGCGAAATAGGGCTGCGATCGATGCCTCTGTGTCAGACTGTAAGCTAGGTGATGTCTTGAACGTCTCCCCTCCTCACTTCTCAACTCTGTTTCTCTGTGACAGGCCATCAAGACTCCCTCTACTGCTAATGTATCTGAATGCAGTGTTATCCAGGGCCGCCTCACAACAGTCGATAAATACTGGAAATGCTATCCATCTGTGAAACATCACTCCTTCACTTACTGTAAGTGCACATCACTGCGGGCACCGTCCCCACACTGCTGACAGGCAGGAAGACAACACCAGGCAGCCCAAGCTATGACCGAGCATCTTCAGATAACGACCATAGACGTTTTTTTCACTACTAAAATTGCAGAGTACAGACGTTGTGTCTGAATAGGGCTTCAGGTTCAGTCTGGTCTATCCAGTCAATCAAAGGACCGACGTATAGAGACAGGCAAACATTTACACCTATAAACTATTTAAAGTCACCAATTAACCTAACTGCATGTCTGTGGACTGTGGGAGGAGTACCCAATGAAAACCCACACAGGCACAGGAGAACACGGCAGAACTACTACACCACTATGCTGAATAAATAATGAAAAATACTTTTAGTCACATATGGTGCCAGGAACAAACTTACCAATGTATTAATAGTATGTTTAAACAACTTTATTAGTTTGGTGTAGTTTATGAAGTTTAATCATTTTTATCCAAATGTGACTAAATTCTATTTTTTGTAGAATGACTAAATGACTATGACTGAAAAAAAACAAGAGACATAAATTACTAAATGCTTTTGACATAAAGAAAAACATGCAGTTTGCAACATGCAACAGTTTCAGGATTTATTATTTTGCTTTTAGACTTGCACAATAAGTAAACATCTAAATTTTCATTACGTCTGTGGTACTGACAACATTTACTGTGAGAATTTCACATGACATGACACTGCTCAGCACTGTACTCTAATATTTTGCTACCTAATTTGCAGACTTCTCACTGAGCTCTTAAAACTCCCCATCAACTCTACCTTTTATCTAAGAGGCACTAATCCTCGGACAATAAAATTTGTCACTTGTAAAATCCACTCTGACTCCATGAAAAAGAAGTGTTTCTGTAAATAATTGAATTCAGTTGTTTCTTGCTGTCTTGACTCAGGCTGTTGGCTGTGAACACTGGAAACTTGTTGGCAGAAGCATCTCATTACATGGTTTTCCTTCAAACCTTCTGCTTGCTCCATATTTTTCACGAGGTTATGAGACATCTGTAAACCTTTGGAATATACAAGCAGTTAAAGTCTTACTGACTGTAATCGTGATTGTGAAATTTAAGTTAGGCTTGAGCTATAGATACAGGAAATTATAGTGCAAATAAAGGTACATGCAGCATGAATAGTTTGGAACTAAGACATGGAAACAGAGTGTGACGAGAACTGAATCGTCATAGATAATAGAATTAAACACAATGTATGAATTTGGGATGCAACTAGTTCTATAATTATTATTTTTTTATTACTATGCATCATCCAGTAATGATTTGGGAAACACCAAAACATCAGGTGGCATCACTGAATATCTTCTTTTGTTTAACGAAAAACTGGAATATTATAGTATTCAATTTACCAGAAGGATCTACTAATACTAATAATCTAATAAAACTAATAGAGCGGTTGCAACTCCAGTAGAAATTACGTGATATTTTGATAATCTTTCAATATTTATTGTCAAGTATGGACAAGATGATAAACATCATAAACAATCAGTCAAAGTGACACATTATTACAGTATATGTTCTTTCTGTTGGAAAAATATTAAATTGATCATAACATTTTGTAAACTTCCCGCATACACACAAAGTATTACTGCAGTACAGTGAACTCCTCTTAATGTACTGTATATACTTTTACAAAAACTCAAGGCTTTGTGGCAGATCATTAGCGAGCTGTGTGTAAGCTGTATTTAATTCTCACCAGAGCATTTGGTTTTTCCTTTCCTTTGCAATAAAGAAAACTTTTGTTATACGCACCAGTTTGCACATGAATTAAGTGAACTCCTCAGTATACGTAAGTCTTAAACATTCTTTAATACATTTGTCAGTTTAAATAATTTCAACCTGATCTATATCTGATCTCACCACCACTGACACGAACAATAAATCAGAGCATTTTCCAATAATATTTTGAGTTCACTGTAGCCTTCATAGTGAGAGTAATTAATGGCGCCATGGGTCCTGTGAGAGTGAGACCAGCTGCGTGTTATGTCTTGTCACTCGTCCCACTCTGTTTGACACCTTCGGCCTCATCTCTCTCTTCCAATGCCAAGAGTACTGGTGGAGTTCAGTGGAGTCTGAGGACTCTTTGTGCCCACCCTCAGAGAACAAACACTATTAAGACTCGACATTGTGCCCCTCTGCCCATCCCTAGAGTGCAGGCAGTGCCAGTGCCTGTAACTAGAGAACAGAGAGCAAAACAGCTGCTCCTAGTCGTTCCTGCATCTGCCACAACTGTGATCTCATGGAACAAAGCGAGAATGCAACCGCACGTTTCGACTGGCTGTTCAGTCACACTCCAGCCATTGTCCTCCCTCTCTCACTCTTTCATTCTCTAGCTTTTTTCTTCTACACTGATACAAAGAAAGACGTATTGCGTGAATATTTATCCAATATGTCTACTCCACCATCAATTGCTGCTTCTTTTTTTCTTTTTCCAGAGACTTTGTTTTAGATGTTCAAATTGACTGTATTTCATTTGTGTTTCCTGACTTTTTTGGGTTAACTGTCTCATTGGTGTTTAAAAAGAAAACGAGCTGCATCTTTGTAGTAACCTTTACTGTTGTTACGCTAATTGAAGGCGTTCTCCAGTGATGGACAAATACACTTAAAGTTAGGGTAGTTGCAATCCACAGATACTTCCTGAACTGTAAGGCCGTGATTCTCACCTTATGTCCTGGCATGCACCAAAACTGCTACTACAATACCCATAACACAACAATCGTCTTCTCTTTCTCAAATTTCATTCTCTCACCCCAACTTTCTGATAACTTTCTGAGGTTTGGCAAAAATCATGGAGAGTTACATTATATTTCATACAACTTTTTCACAGGCAGTGTAGAACTCCCCAGGAGTACAATTCTGTGTCACTTTCAAGATTTACAATAGATATTTCTTTACTTACATTTAGTCCTTTGTGGGATATTTTTATCAAAAGCTTACAAAATACAAAATACAACTTGGACTTCAGTGTTTTGTCCATGGACAGTTGGGATCGAACCTCCAACTTATTGGTGGACAACCCACTCTACCTACTGATTCAAACATGACTGGTGTTGCGAAGCGAAGAGTAATGTAACACAAACTTCGCTACAACAAACCATGCACCGATCATCCTAACCAGTTTACTTGTTAAGTACTGTGGGGATGCTAAAGCCCATGCAGAGCTCACTCTGGACAGGTCACCTGTCTACAGGACTGATATATACAGTAGAGACAGACAAACATTCACTCTCACATTCACACCTATGCACAATTTAGAGTCAACAAATAATATTTGGACTGTGAGAAGAAGTTGAAGTATCATGTAGAGGTTGAACGTGCAAACTCCACACAGAAAGTCACCCTGCTGACCAGTGATCATTTTAGCTGTGAGGAGACAGTGCCAACCACTATGCCAGGATTTTTTCAAAAATTCTTTCTAAACAAAAAAAATAAAAAATGGACAATTTGCTGTATTTACTATACTGTATAAAGTTCTTTTTCTATTAAGGAAAGATTACTTTACGTACAGGAAATATCTAAAAGACTGTTAATGAATTAAACTAGTGTTTGTCAAAGATTACAACATTATTACATAAATCTCCAGGGTCTTTAAATCAGCTAATTACCAGTGTTTTCTTTTTAATATCCTTTGGCTGAAATGGATTCTCCTTGTACGTTTGTTCACTTAAGGGCAAATTTAAAGCCCTTAAGTGCATTTATATATCACTACCAGCATGTCTGTGTTTTTGATGACACAGTTTAATTTCTTCCAAATGGGTGTCCTTGGAAAATTCCAAAGTTTTCTTCCTCAAACTGTCTCACTCTGATTCTCACTCAGCTGCTTCTGACAGCACGCCTGAACCTACCTACCATACAGGAGTGTCCTACCTACTCATTAAATCCTCACTCATTAGTAAGTCAGCAAACGTGGTAACAGTTCTTCAACACCCTCTTGTCTTGTCTTTGTGAGAGGAGATCCTCCCATGCTCATCAGAAGAGGATCGTCCGTCCTTATTCAGTGTTCCTTGACTGTACTCATCTGTTAAATCGTGCAATACATGCACCCAGATGTGTCTATGAAATACAAACTGTCTTTTCCCATTACTGGGCAGTTAGTGCCAGGCCACACAGCAACTTACAGCAATGCTATTTCTCCTGTGTATAAAAAACTATTGTAAATAGCAAGAATTTATTATTGAGATTTGATTTCTGCCACACATATTTACTTCCCGTCCACTAGTCTCTGCAAATCTAGCAGTTTAGATGAATGTACTGTGTCAGCAACAGCGATATATCCAAAGAGCACATCATTCGCATACAACAAGTTAATAATGCATCGACTTCTGAGACTGACATTTAGACTGAAAAACAAAATGGGCAATTCTGTTTCTCTTGACCCAACAGAACGACTCGCTATGAGCCATTAAATCAGCCACAAATTCGCTCCGGCTTGAATTTGCTTCTATAGTTAGATGTGGTGAGGCATGTAGCCAGTGTGGCTGTGTGTCTGTAGGTATGGCAGCATGTCAGTCTACCAGACAGCCTGTCTAGGAAGGATCAATACAGGATTACAGACAAATCCCTCCCTTCAGACCTTGTTTTTAAGTGTGTACAACCCTGAACTATTGAATGTTTTCCCACATGTAGCCAGGTGATTCCAAAACTTTCCTGCTTGGCTGTCAGGCAGGCAAATACATGAACCTTCTGCTTCTATCCATCAAATTCTAGTATAAAGCTGCTAGGCAAAAACAAGTTGAACTGAAAGATGTTTTGAAAGTCAGTGCTTCCTAGAACATGCATTCATTTTTGAAGGTATCTTTTTGTGCGTGTTATGAGTCGATCTCGTAGATAACATCACCAGGTGTGTCCATGCAGGGAAAGGAAAATAAAATGGAGGAACAGAGGAAAACTGGCTCATGCTTCTTATTTGACATCACAGTGAAAGATGTTGACTTAGCAGGCGGATGTTAAATAACTAAAATATAAGACTGACATAATGACTGAGCTTACTGAGGAAAGCATGGTCTTCACTGTCAAAAGAAACATCATAATACCAAACCCAGAATAGTCTTTATATTGTACATGATACTAGCAATGTTAGAAGGAACTTATCCTGAGCGAAACAATATTTCCTCACTGTCTTGCTGATTCACAAAACGAATGTGGGTGTTGTCCTTGGTGTTCTGCAGAGCTAAAGCAACTTTTAAAACTTGCTGACCAGACAGCTGATTGCTGCATTTTTTGCACAAAAGCACACAGAAAATGTAAACCCTCGAAGCATTAATACAAAGCATACAGCCTGTCTAGGAGTTGCTAGGCCACTCTCACAAAAACCTAGTAATTAACACTTCTTAATTATCAACACCTATTTTGTAAACATCCCAGATCATTCAACTAGACTTCCATGAACCCAAATTATTTTCATTGCTCAGCTAATTCCAGAGCTTTCCCAATCTGAAAACTAAACTGACAAAATACATACAAGCAGGGAACACACTTCTGCCTCATCTGTCAACATATCATAACAGAGCCAATAACAAACTCTGAGCTCACAGTGAGGTGGTAGAGAGGTCAGTCGACAGTGTGTGTGTGTGTGTGTGTGTTTGAGTTGAAGGAGAGGATAGTGAAGAGAGAAAAATGTCTATTCACACTATGGATCTGCTCTCCAGGTTTATGCCGAGACTCCCCGACCCCCCTGGGAACCTGAAGCCGCAACAGGCAACCTGAAACCTATGATGTCATCCTCAGAGAGCACAGGCTACTGGCAGTCAGTGAGAAAGTGTACAAAACCCAAAGTCAACATCACACAATTACTGGGGTTAATTGTATTTACAGTTGACCAGCTGTGGTGGATTAAGGGGTTCACTGACAAAGTATGGTACATGTGTAAACAGAGAGTCTGCAGTAGTTTGTGAGGGGAAAATTGGCTTGACAAAAATCCTCCAGTGGCCCCCCAGTGTAACAATTCTGTCTTAAGGTCTCAATCCCAACTTACAGAATAAAAAGTGATGAGTAGGAACTGATCAGCGAGATCACAGCACTGCTAACAATCTGCACTTTCACGGCTTTCTGTGGCACATGATCGCCTTACCTGGAAAAGCTTGTTATTCCTAATTGATAATGTATCTATACATTTTATGTTACTGATTGCAGGGATTGTGTTTCAAAGAGAGATTGAAATGCTAGGTTATGGAGGCGGAGAAGACTCTCAAGGACATACGCAGTTATTTCGTCTGTCAAAGTCACATGGACTCTGAGTCTGCACAGCAAAGACACATCCTTGCAGAGACTTTTGCTATATTGCAAATAGGTTTACGTGACGTTTTGTCAAGTAAATGAAGTTATCATGCAGATTTGTATGAAATTAATTAGTTTTGCACAGTACTCTACATACAATACAGTTCAAGATTCAAGATTCAAGAAAGGTTTATTGTCAATACAAAGATATACACAGCGCATTTAAATGCCATTTCACACAGCCGGTGCATTGTGGGATTAAAATATATAGTTAATGGTAAAACCTAATTTTCTCCTCAATGCTGACATGTAGCAATGAATGGCACTAAATGAGGAAACAATATGATGTGAGCACTGGCAGCCAGACTACCACAGTCCCTCAAAGCAAGCATTCTGTGTGTGTGTGTGAGTGAGTGAGTGTGTGTGTGTGTGTGTGTGTGTGTGTGTGTGTGTGTGTGTGTGTGTGTGTGTGTGTGTGTGTGTGTG
>JAUYWH010000004.1:9168633-9203519 GCA_034779795.1 Ctenopoma multispine
TGTGTGTGTGTGTGTGTGTGTGTGTGTGTGTGTGTGTGTGTGTGTGTGTGTGTGTGTGTGTGTGAGTGAGTGAGTGAAAGAGCCGCAGAGGACACAGGGTCAGACTTGTCATCACACGCTATTCGTGATAGATGGTCATTTCCTCCCACTCTACAGGTTCTTATAGTTATACTTCTGACTTCTGTGCAGGGCTGTTGTGAGGTTCAGGGATCACCTTTCACCTGCTTCCAACATAGAAGGATGAACCCTGGATCCCTAAAGCATCTAAATCTTCATATTCCTATCATCTCTATGGGTATTAACCACAGATAACATCAATTTACTATGATATTTTCTAACTACAAAATGGGTTTGAATGTTGTAACTGGCTGCTTTACGACACATACCCACTGTAATACCACAGCTTTGGCTTTGCTTACCTTTCAGTTGGTTGTTTTGAATATACATTATGTTTAATCTACCACTGCTGTGTAATTACTCTACTATGGTGTTTGAAGCAAAAGCTATAAAGTGTAAAGTCGAACAATGGACTTTAGAGAAACCTGCATTCTTTCTCAAAGTGTATGGTGCAAATGCCATAGAAGAAAAGTTTTGGATTCTCACTTCTTGTTAAAATGTTGCAGGCTAAATGAGAACTGGGTAAAGTGTCACTGAAATGTCACGATAATCTTCTGCTAAATGTTTATCATCAGTTTTGGCTTTCTTAAGATATGTGGAGCTTCTATCTGAAGGCTCTGTGTGGAATGTAAACAGTCGTGGTAAGCAATTATAGCCTCATTATGGTTTGTTTATGACACTTATCTGTGTTTCTTGACCTTGAAGACAAAGTCATGACTGTTAATTTGTTCTTTGTTTTGCTTAGAAGGAAATTGTGTGTGTGCATGTGATTGACAGCTGTTCACAGGAGATTATTTTTTCACTTGCCTCACTGACAAAAAGCATTCACTGTCTAGATGATAGCTTTTTTTGTGTCACACAAATGCCATTCTTCCATAAAGATGAATATGTCATGCTTTCCTCTTCACACAGGACATTAACCCTGCACCCTGACTGGACAGCACTGTGATCAAAGTCTGCCAAATTCCTTCGTGATGATTCCCCTTTTGGGTCCAATGTCAGGATCAGAGAGTGGAGCAGAGAGACATCATACTCAGTCAAACGAGCCACATAACATTAATTTGCTATGCCAGATCTATTGCAAAGGCACACATGAATCCTTGTGCATGCACGCATTAACCAAGACAGCTGTCCTGTCACCCTGTGTCTAATACAGATGGACAGTTTGTGAAGAAACAATTGGACACAGTCAGACATCTACTCAGCTCACAGGGGGTTGAGAACATAAGGATAATGATGAACTCTGTTTGTACTGGGTCCACAGAAAAAACCTGTGTCTGTGGACAAGAGAAATATGGCCTACTTGGGTTTCTGGGGTTACATATCAAGTGAAACAACAGATTCAGAGCAGTTTGGGAACTGTATATATAAGTATAATATTTATTACTTTAAAGAAAGACAGTGCATTCATTTTCATGCAAATAAAAAAATCTTGAACAATACTCTCAAAACTGTACTCATAACCCCTTAAGAATTCTTGTATCTCAACTGCTCTTCTTCCTCCATTTCTACTGAGTAGGCTCCATACTACACACACACACACACACACACACACACTGGGTCATTCCAGACATATTTAAACAGACAAAGTTAGATGTTAGAGTAGAAACCCTGGAGGCTTTGTCTTTGCCGTAGGATCCCAACCCCCTCCTTATATCCCTTGTCCTTCTGAACCCCTGGTAAAAGGTTCAATTTTAGGGACTAAATTAGAGCTTGGCCCCTCAGGACTGTCTGTCTCCCTTAGTCCTGTTTTGCTTGGTTTAGACCAATTTAACGTCTGCAGTTGTACTGTTACAAGTAGACTGTCAAGCCACCATGAGAATATTCCCACACAACACACTCACGTTTTCATAATCCGCAGCTTCCACCGACACTGAAACCTAATAAAACAACACTGAGGAGGACCTGCACGTAAACTGCCAACAGGCCTTATTGACAGGTGAAGACCGTTTGCTTTACTCTGTTGTTGACTTTGGTTTAATGCCTCATCCTCAGTCAGTCTTGAACACCTTGGTAGAAGCCCAACTAAACACAAGATGCCGTAGTCAGGTCTGGGAACACGCCTGCCACCAGCCCGTCCACACACAGAGAGTGGCCAAAAAAATATGTCTCCTCTTGATTCACGCATGTCAGCATGACTGAAGCCCTCCTGCCTGTGATTGATGACTGGGGTTCTGTGTATTCCTGACACGTGTAGGCTCCGTTGGCTGGGAGTCATCTCTGCTCTGTTTAGTTTACATTATTCTTATTATTTTTCTGACCAGCCCAGCTGTAGAGTACATATGTATGTGTGTATCTGTGCACATGTGTGCTCACAAGGAGGGTGTTTTTTTCCATGCCCTCAGCTGTCCAGGTATGCGTAATGAAATCTTGAGTTCTGTTTTGAAAACCCTGGGAGTTCCAGTCATTTTCACATTTGAGGTTTTTCTCTCAGCTCCCTTCTTCTCTTCATCCTTCTCACCCACTTGCGCTCTCATGGAACAGTCCACCCAAGACTACTTACTGCTTAATTTGCAGCACTTTCAAAAAACTAAAATAAACACAGATTTTAAAGGTAGAGAACACCCAGCACCTTGACCATTTTGTGTCCAGAAGCAGAAAACACTTCTGTGTGTGTGTGTGTGTGTGTGTGTGTGTGTGTGTGTGTGTGTGTTGCCCCAGTGCACATTTGGAGAAAGGGCAGCAGCTGATTACTAAGACAAATGCAAGCACAATCATGCCCACACAACGCTCATAAAATTTTAGGGAGTGTCACAAACAACAGTGTCCTAGTGATAAACAAACTACTGCACATGACATACAGATTCAATATTCTTCCGTAAGCATAACATTTCTCTCCTGTGAAGACTTATTACTTAATAAGTTAATCAAACTGCTCATCATTTAGTATTTGTACTCTGCTGATTTTACTGAGAGTGAATATTCCTTACTGTCTCTTTCCTGTTTCAGCACACGATGATGTGATTGATGCGTGTTGACAAGCAGAAGATGGAGCTGCAGCAGCACTCAGTCCGACAGACAGGGGTGAGCTAAACCAGAGAGATAGAGGGTTTTATCTTTTATGTCAGTCTGATACTTGTGTGATACGCATTTAAATGATTGATATTGAAAATATTATGTCCATTCAATCATGGGCTATATATACGCAACTGTACTGGCAAGAGCTGAGAATAAACTTGGTAGGCAAATTTAAAGGCAGAAAACAGTGTGCTCATTTAGATCAGATGTACTTAGTATAGCAGTAAATAGGACTTAGACCTTCTCAAAAATACTGTACATGTACCAAAAAGGCCAAAGTAAATACTAAATCCAACCAGTGCATTGTATAAACCAAGAAAGCATTTTATCCCCTGAAACTATCGTCTGATTCTTAAATCCTAATTTGTGTACTCTGGCATGCCACAAGTACTTGTATGTGTCCAGTCATGTGTAACTTCAGCACCCCGTGTGTAGCTGTGTAGAAGTAATTAACAGCTGTGTCTGCTCTTAAACACCTGCAATAACAATCCAGGGTGCAGCAGGTTAGCTAGCTGCTACTCTCTTTCTTTTTTTGTAATCTGATCCAAACTCTCAGGTAAAGCTCTCAGAGCCACCAAAGAGGCCAGACTTGGAAGTTGATTTGAAAAACAGAAAAATACTTGACATGTCTTTATCAAGAGAAGGCATCGGTCTTAACTGTAATGGTATAATCAATGTGATAATAGTCACATATAAAGTGTATGTAAGAATATAAAATATATACGGCTGCACTGATATATGGCTCAAGTTGCTTGTGGAGGGCCAGGCTCTGTCACCATCAGTGTGTGTGAGTGTATGTGTGCTAAACCCAGCATAACTGTAACTAAATTATTCATGGAAGTCTGTAACTTTTCTTTCAGTGATGTCATCAGACCTACCAACAACACTGCTACCAAGGTGGGTAAGAGGCTGAATGCCAGCTACTACAGCAGTATTTGTAACTATAAAACAATCAGTAGGTTGATATTTCCAAAGTAACACAAGATACCAAACAGAGCTCTAATGAGGACAAATTATATCTACCAAAGCTACAAGAGATCTGGTTACGAATAACCCTAACACATCACTCGAAATCACTGGAGAAAGTTTGGAAAATCATGACAAATCATGCAAACATAAGCTGCATCAACAAAGAACAACAGCCATCACAAGATCAAACTACTCACCAGGGATACGACAGACATATGCAACAAATACAAAGAACTACAGCAAAATGACCACAGTAACATGACTCACCTTTTGTTTGCAATAGTAATATCGTTAATCCAGAGATAAAGTCCTTTTCATGAAGAGTTGACATGAGTTTGTCACCTGTCGCCTAAATTGGCTCCCTAATCCTGCAACCAAAGCCAAAGCGTGACACGGACTACAATGTTGTGTAGTATTGACTACTATTGGTAGCCTAGCAGTAAAAAACATATGATTTGTGTGTAGACACCTGACAATTACAGTGTGTTACACTAATATCCCATCACCTATAGCTGAGTACCTGTTATTGTTTGTTACTGGTACCTTTGTTTTTAATTCTCTCTACAGGGTGGACTCATTAATTAGCTAATTAGTACTGATAAGACATTTCATTCATGGGAAGACTCACCTGATATTATCTATGCAAATCCAGCTTCCTCTGTATCATCACCGCAGCATCCTCTTCATACTTCTCTATCCCGTGACCCTAAAATTCAGTGCTCTGATGTCCACACAGATGGTCTCACAGGTATGCCTCTAAACGCTCTCTGCCCTCTCCTGAATCTATGGAAAAAAGGAAACATATGAAACCCATTTCACAGCCTGTCATCAGAAACACAGGACTGAGCAACAAGAAAAACACGAACAAGACATAAATTGATTTCATCTGTTTCTCCATCCTATTTCACAGCCTGAGTGGCACTCGCTTTCATTTACCATTTAGCCGACAAGCATGAAGTTCAATTGCAGAGTCAGATACGATGCAAAATATTGTCTACAATAGAGCAGAGACACTAAAGATTTCATATCAAAGCTATTTAAGATTGTTCAGCTGAAAGATCAAACTCTCAATGGAGATCATGGTATGTTTTGAGTGTGGTGAAACCCAGGACCTCATACAGATATAAAGAATTATAATCTTTAAAATCTCACAAAAAAGAGCTTGTATTATATCAGCAAAATAACACACTGAGTCGCAGCTGGGTACAGTGCTGAACTAACACAGAAAGTAGTGTTGAATTTTGGACTTTCCCTTCACAGGTGACTTACGCAGTGATTCTGGGTGGTCTGGCTGACCTGTCTTTTTGCAATAAACCACCAGTTAGAGCATAATTATGGGCTGACATTCTGTCTGCTACGTGCTTGTCAGATGTCTATGTATTCTGGTGTGTGTGTGTGTGTGTGTGTGTGTGTGTGCACACTGTGATATTGATGTTACGGTCCTCAAGCGTACAAAATTAAATCAATGATTTTCACATGTCGTAACAATACTGTATCCTTCCATACACACACACACACACACACACACACACACACACACACACACACACACACACACACACACACACACACACACACAGCTGTCTTTTATTTGCCAGGATCCAGCCACAGATGGTGATACAGTGTGAACTTTAACACACAGATTCTTGACATTCTTTACGGGTGTGAGTTACTATCCAACTCAAACCAGTGCTTGGCTTCAGCCGGCTTTACTTTCCTGCCACCGGGTCACTGTCACAGAAGGAATCAGAGGAAGGTTGTCCCACACATACAGGCTACTTTTGTCCCTGCTAGATACAGGAACTCAGTTTTCCACAGACAGCTTCAACTCCTGACTATTCACTCAGGCTCTGTGCGGGAGCGGTGTCAGCATATTTTTCTGTTTATGACGGGTCTTGCAGTGGCAAGTTCCCTGCTTAATGTAAAAGGAATGCTAATTAAACGATGCAGAATGCCTGCTTACCATAGAAATAAATGAGCAAAAATATACAATGTATCTGTAGTCTTGTCAGCCGATTCTTACTATTGCAACATATCCATATATTAATATTAAATTAATATAAAATTGTGCTATTAACTACAAACTGCAAGAATATAATTAATTAAATGCAAACTTGATAAATATTTAATCTTTTTGTAACTCTTTTTTTTACATGAACAAAGTCCATGTTCTGCTACAGTAAGTCACTCAAGCTTCAAAGAGTTTCTAAAATTTACTGCACTCTATCGGATGTTGATCTCATTCATCTCCAGCAGTCTGGTCAGTAGACGGAGCCTCTGTCTCGCCTGGCACTTTAGTGGAAAAAACATGATTCTATTATTGTCAGTATGGTTTACTTTACATAGCCATCCAAATGCTTAGTAGAAAGTCAATTAGCCTGCCACTTCGGGGGCAAATTGCTGCAGAGATGGCATTAAGACCTCAAAACACACAAACAAACACACACACGGAATCAACCCAGACAAATAAAACCTCTAGTATAGACGGAATGGACACTCAGTCTATCAATACTGCTTTTAGTTTTAGATTTCCTTTTCTTCAAAATATTATGTGTCTGGAGCATCAAGTAAAACCACTCCAAATCACATTTGAGAGTTTACATTTATCACTCTATCTCAGATAAATGTGTATTAAGCCAGTCAATTTATAAGATTCAGTCAAACAGATGAAGAGTGTGTAATAATTTAACTCACCATCCAAATATAAGATATCATAAAACATCCTGTCACTGGATCCAGCAAAGCTCCAGCACTTGTCTATTTCTGAAAGAAAAAAAGTAGAGTTATTAGAAGGAGCTCATATAACTTCCATCTATAACTTGACTCATTTCAAGCTCAGGTCATTTCCCCAACTTGACTTTCACCTAATCACGCGAAGTACCATTATCATCTTCTGGTCTTCGATCTTCAGTCATCCCCCCTACTCATGATGTACCTCTTTCACCTTCTATTTTCTCTAATAACAGGATGCTGGCTTTCTCCCACATGGTTGCTGACCTTCCAGGCAAAGAGCAGCACAGCTTGCAGCTTTACGTAATTCCTGTTGCCTGCATTTGTCTCCGATCAGTGACTATAGATGAAACAACATGTGGGGCACCTGTACTTAGCTCTTGTTGCAGAGTTAATTGTGAAAGAGCCAGTGGACCCAACACATAAGAAGAAGATTATCCCTAAATGGAGAAAGATCAACAACCAGTAATTCCAGGCTAATGAGAGCCAGAGGAGAGACAGCATCAAACTACCAGTGATCGTGATTACAGTGTATCTCAAAGTAAAAATTCAAACTGAGCTGGACTGAAGAATCCTTAACAGGGATCCACAAAATGATCATCCAGTCTCTCAATGAGAGAGATGAAGCTGCCTGGAACAAATGTAAACTCAGGTCTACATCCTAGGCAGCATCTGTATTCAAAGTGTTGTTGTTGTTGAAAAACAGACAAAACACACTGTGTTATTGTCTTTCCTTTGGTATGTGTCAGTGTAGATACTGTAGAGTGTTGGTGAGTGGGAAGAACAGCAACCACTGGTAGATGGAATGGCAGATGGAAAAGTCAGAGTTACCTATGGAAAGCCTTGTTATGATCCGATCCTCTATCAGTGTGTGTGTAGAGGGAAAGGAACTAAAGGAATAATGAAAAATTACAACGCTGTTGCGGCTGGAAAAGACATTGAGCAAAGCCTTTCTGAGACAGTTTCTCTCAGTATATTGCAGTTCCACCATTTGCTGTCTGACAGTCGCTATGCTCATATTACATGAGAAATGGCTTAAAGTAGACGTGTGAGGTGACAGACTCAAAACTTTAGTGTTACTTTTTAAACAAAGTGCTCAATCTCTGACATCTTTCAGACTGTCTGGAAGAAATATCTCCAACTTTCTACATACTTGTCCAGTCCTCAATATAGTGCTCCCTTTGAGCTTGTTAATATGCACCAAATATCTTAGCTCTGATTGGCTGGACCTACTTCCTGTAATTAAAAGGAAGGAAACTAGGGTGAGGGGTCACAGTTTTCTAAATATAGCTCTCTGGACCAACCCAGACTCAGGCCAGACTCTTCATAGATCATGAGGATTTGTTTATGAGTTTAATATACTGTATGTGCATCCAGATGTGAATGACTGTGTGTGTGTGTGTGTGTGTGTGTGTGTGTGTGTGTGTGTGTGTGTGTGTGTGTGTGTTTAAGACATATGTTCAAAGTTGCAGCAGCTGGTATGAAGATGTGCTCGTTTCATTATGATGTTTGTTGCTTATGTCGGTTATGCAGTTATAATTTTTCTGAAGCTGAATTTCCATCAACCCTACATATTTTGGAAATGGGTCTCACCTGTCACTTTTCCATTTGTAGTATCATGTCTAGACATCAATTCTCCAGAACACAGAGATGTTCTCTCCTTCATAAGCAGACGCCTAAAGTGTTATGTTTAGTATAGAATTTTAACTTGTGATGATTACTATTAGCCAATATTACACTACATTAGTAAGTAAGTACCAGCATAACTCTTTTAACAAACAGGCCTTCTTGCTGCTACTATAACCGAGTCTTACAAGATGAATGCTGGTTTTCACACACATAGTCTGTGTAAGCAATCAGTGCCAGAGTCCAACAAGCTGAAACACTGGAGCTTGAGTCTTTGTGGTAGACCACAAAGTGCTGCCTTGCCATGCACCCTCACTTGACATGCCACCCACACCATGTAAGCCTAATGACGGGCGTTCCTCCTGCCAGGGGCAGAGCCAGGGCAACGGCTGGGTGGTGGGTGGTGGATTGATCGCTCTGTGTGTGTGTGTGTGTGTGTGTGTGTGTGTGTGTGTGTGTGTGTGTGCGTGCGTGCGTGCATGCATGCTCACTCAGCTCTGCTTCAATGGGCTTTTCTGTCCTGTAGAGAGTTAGAGGTTTGATGACGCATTCACAGACACCGCTGCTCTGCATGATGTGCAGCAGGTTGTGCACAGCCATCTCTGACTTCTGACATACTGATATGAACATCTGGATCTCAGGAATGTCACAAACATCAGCTCTGGTTTACTGATGTTCAGTGATTAACTGCAGAGTATGGAGAGGTTTTTTGCCAACTGTTAAATAATGCCACTGACCCAGTGCCCCAGTGCACTTACTGGCAATTGTGTCTTTAGCTTCTTGCAAGACATTAAGGATAAAGGAGCTTTTTTGTCCCCTGTATGTATTTAACTCAGTACAGTAATGAGCATTAACTGAAGCCTAATTGAACACATTGATCATCAAATCATTTTATAAATCTGAGGAATTCAATCAAACTACAGTGTCCATTTAGTAGCTTTCTGCCATATGTCATGACATTCATCAGCGGTTGTCATGAAACTGATAATTCAGCTTTTAAACCAACGTGGGCGAGTAGTATTCAGAAAAAAATACTAAATTTGAACAGCAAATCCAATGGCAGCTGCGCAAACTGCCTGTGGCGATGAAGATCAAGAGATATGATCGAAAGCTCCATGACAGCTACTACATATTTTGGTTTTATCTTGACAGACTTTAATTACTTTAACTATTTTCGTCAATAACTCAATAACCAGATCACTGTCAGTAAATCAAAAAGTCTACAAAAATCTTTTTAGCACCTTTATCGTAACGCAATTTAAGGCAATTCAGACGCAACCCTGTGCCTCAGATCTGACCTTAAGATGCGCTGTGCGGCAAACACGGCACCAATTACTGATCAGCATCATCATCACCATCATCACAGACTCCACCAATAACACGGGGGTCCCCACTGATCGCCCAGCAGCCAGCAGCAGCCTCAAAGCAGACAACAAAAATAAGCCCTTCAACTGAATTCTAATGAACAGCAGCACGGAAAAAGAAATTACAGACCCCTCTTGTTTCGGCGAGGAAAGCTTGGTAATCACAACCGCAACACTGCTCCTAGAGCTCAAGCTGCGCTTCGACACAGACAACCAAAGGCAAAGTAAACTTACCTCCTCCTTGTCACTTTAAAACCAGCTCGGCACGATCCCCCTCCCAGTTTCTTTAGATTTGACTTCAGTTGGAGTCTCTTTTATTTGAATGTGTCCCTCTGTCTTGTAGCAGACTTTTCCAAGTGGACCACGGGTTATTTGAGCCTCGTTAAACCTCATGTCCCGCGCACAGCTCCCACCTCTGACGTCTTGGAGAAGTGCACATCAAAACCGATCATCTGAGATTGTAGCTCACGTTTTCTAACAACACCGACAGAATAACTAAACACTTAACACTAGATTTGTTTCTTACTGTGTCTTATTTCAAAAATGATGACTGACTGAAAGAATTGTGTTGTTCACGGTATGTTTCTTCCTTACTATGAGGCAGCTCATGCTGGTGCCCGTCTGCCTGCCTTTTAAAATAAATCGCTCTGAATAATTACTGTCATAGCAAAAGATTTATAACAGAAGACACAAGGGCCATGATGCATCAGTTCTTTCCTGTGAGTTGTTCTACGAATCGACATATTAAGACATAGAAAGTGCATCTACAGTACATAAACAGACACACAGGATTTGCTTTCAGGTGATTCAGTCCAGCATCAGCCACAAAGAATGGGATGAAATAGGGTTTAATAGCTACAATACGCCATATTCAAGAGCTTTGATTGTACCATTCATTGTTGAACCCTTTTATTTGAAATGCTTTTTGTAGCTTCTTATGAGAAAAAATCCATTACACTTTCTTTTTATACACAGGAATTGTATAAGACTAATAGTATATATTAAAACTGTTTCACGTTAATTGAACAAATTCTACCAAACAACAAAGAAACATAATAAGTGGGAGCAAAAACAGTATGACAAAGTCCTGATGGATGGAACATGATATGAAAACCACATGGTTCAACTTAACATGAAAAATTCTATCATTTCAATGGGATGAAGCAGCTGAATTTGAAACTACTCTTACGTCTAGTAGCACTAGTGTAGTGCAGTTTCATTTGGGTTTTTACTGCAATGACAATCATTTTGCTCATAAGCTGTTGATATTACAAAATATACATCAACAAAAGAACATCACTACTTTATCTGTCCTGGACTTAAATTTCTAATCACAATGTCTATGCATTAAAGCTATAAAACAGGACATGTATACTGTATAAGCTAAACACTGATTTGTGCTATCGTTTACTAGGAATGATGAAATACCACATTACTTTAAAACAAACAAAATAACAATGCTAATCAAATGTCCCATTGTTATTCTAAAGTCAATAGGCTGTTATGCCAACGATCTGTCTTTTGACATACAGAATACATTGACTTATTGAGTGATTCCTGCTTAAAAATAAATATTTTTCCCCTTGTATTTAAATAACTCTCATTTCTGAAATCTGCACTCATTTTACTAATACACAGCACAGCTTTCCAGATTTTATTTTTCCTACTATGTGACCTCAGAGGGCTCAGTAGGTCATTGCAGTAAACTATCCTAGTCTTTGTCAGCCAAAAAATGCCCATCACGAGGTCAAGCATTCTACCAGCAGAAATACAAATCCTGGCATAAACATGTGAATTAATAATGCACAGATCTGGCAGAGGGGTGCAGACAGTAAATTGAAAGGTACTCCTGCATATTAATTCCAAAGATGAAAAAAAACAATGATAATGACTAATTAAAACAACACAAAAGCAAAATACGAAGAGCAAAATAAAGCTTCCAGTGGAACCTTTGACCCAATGTGATTCTACTTCTTTGAAACGAATAGATAAATCGGATCTGTTTTTAAAATATTTAATATTTGACTGAAATATAAATTGCTGTGAACTGACACAGTTGCCCTATCCCATTCATATTTATAGGGGAAGGTCAGATGTTGACTGTGTGGGCATGTTTCTTGCAGAGAGGTTTGTCTTTTTTGGAGAAGAATGGCTGGCCTTCCAAACTGGTAGAGCAGACCTGTAGAGAACAAAGCAGAGAACTGCAATTATTCACAACAATTTTCGTATTTTTAGATTTAACTCTTGCTATTTCTGGGAGTGAAGTTGTCTCCTGGACCTACCACACACACAAAGCAGGTGTCGTGCCAGGTGAATCCTAGAGCCTCTAGGAATTTGTCCCCTGCCTCAATGGGGAAGTCACAGCCATGGCAGTTGGTTCCAAACAGGTTGTAGTAGTCTGAGTAAATAGGACATTGACAAATGTAGTTTGTTTACACACTTTCTTATTGTTTATTTTTGTGGGCTCCCTGCTGTACCTTTTTCACAGTATGGCAGACCATCCTCCATATGAAACATGTTGCCTCTGATTGGCTGATGGCAGGCCGAACAGACAAAACAGGATATGTGCCAGGTCTGTTTCAGGGCATTCATGACTTCCTGCAGAAAAAAATACAAAAAACAAATAAGGACCAACTTGTTTAAGTTAATATCACATAGTTGCAATAATAATAATTAAAGCTTTGTAAGAAAACTAGAAAAAAGGAGACATTGGTTTTGGAAATGAGACAGACTCAAATGTTTAGATTGAATATTTTTTATTTTCTCACAATTATCCGTTAGATGTACTTGGATTTTGTGAAATATTGGTATTAAACAAGCATTATTTAAGCATTATTTAATATTTATGTGTCTCTTTGTCTTTTGAACTAGAGCTCCTAATGATCATTTTGCACCAGCTAATAATCCTATATTTGTTCGGCAACTGACGAGAACTGTTATAAACAACTAAATGACTGAACACATTTAGCATTAAGAAATGAATAGATAATAGTGATGGGTAAAACTGCCAAGAACTTCTATATGTAAGTTCTAATATTTAACTATAATGATAATAAAATTTCATGCGCCAGTTCTTGTTTAAACATAGATATCTCACTGGCATATACAGTATGTTCAGCAAATAATGGACATGGATTTGAACCTCTGCTGTATTTGAAGTGAAGTACAGCAAATAATGTTTATGGTATTACAAGAGTTTTAGTGCAAGTAGACTACGTCAGAGAATCATCCCTTCAGTGTTGACACTCACCCCAAGAACCTTTTGGTGGCAGCGGGCACAGGTGGGAGCAAGGTACTGCTCATAGCAACGCTCGCAGTACACCTGGCCCTTTTCCTCCACAAATCCATGGTCTGCCAGGGAGGAGTGGCAGTGAGCACAGTTGAATTCCTCAGGGTGCCATGACATGCCCATGGCTACAAGGAATGGGCCCCTGGTAAGAACAAGCAAAGGACAAGGCTTAAAGGAAAATTATTTGACAATTCAAATCTACCTACTCATGTTTTAAGGGTTTGAAGACTTTGCACTCTTAGTACTTTTCTAATCACTCAGACATTTGTTTGTTACAACGTTTGAAATGCAGTTTTTCTGATGTTTGTTACCTGATGACATTGTTGCACTTGTTGCACACTGGGGTGCGTGTACCAGCTGGAATGTGCTCAGCCCGCTGCACCAGAGAATTCAAGTCCTCTGGATGTGGTTGTGGGGTAGGCCGGTCTGGACCTCTGGGAGCAGAACTGGTGACTTTGCCAAAAGATGGAGATGCGCCACCCTTAGGAAATCCTAAACCAGCAGGTTAAATAATTTCTTTGTATTCAAAGGTACTACGTTGTGATACAAACTGCAGTGTTTTTGTCCAGGAAGTACTACTATTCCACTACTTTCTTCACTAATGTCTCAGCACTATTAGACCCACATAGATGGACAGGGTTTCGGTGTGTGTTGTACAGTAATGAATGTGAATAATTTGATGATCTGTAACCTCAGCTGAGTTGAACAGAGCCTCCCCACCCTCCTCAGACAAGAGATAAATTTTTCCCATTGACGCATACAACACATTCCCAGAGTCAGAGGAGACACCTGGAAAAATAATCCCTCCTCCTCCTCTCGTTTCAAAACATGTGGAGAGGATGCACAGTTTTTCCTTCTCTTTCACAGTCCTAAGACGTATCCAGGACGAAGGTCAGTGTTAACCACCCTCAGACAGAATGCTTGGGGGAATGGGGATTGGGGACAGAGACGTTATTGAAAGAGAGCACCATTATCAAAGACTTCGTAGGTCAAAGGACAAGTGCTCCCTAAATTTCCTGGTAGCAGTGAGCAAACAAACTGAATAAACAGAACGGGGTACTAGCAGGGAAGTGAGAACACCACAGGCCTGGGTTTAATAAGAAAGAAGAGACCAGGTTGGAGAAAGTCATAGTGATAAAAAAAGGCATAAAACAATAGATTCTCTAAAGGTTTTCTATTGGTTTATAATTCTGGCCAAAATAATATTTTTGTTTTAAAAAAAATACACTGTAGTTCATTTGAACTGCATCATTACCTTTCATAGTCACTGCAACTACAATGATCAAGCATCATTTTCCCCAAATCTCCACAGTGTGCAACACACCTGAGCAGAACCATGTCTACTGTAGACGACATTAGACCAATGTCCTTTTTTGGGGGAGATGTTTGGCAGATTAAAGTGTCAAGCTGGGCAAATTTATAATTAAAAAACTTAAGAGATGTTGACACCCTATAGGCTGATTCTTTTATCAAATTTTAATCAATATATTTATAGAACAGCTACTTCTAGTCCTTAAAAACAAAGGATTCTGTATTTTCCATCAGACCTTATTAGTGTGTATTAATGTGGAGAAAGTGTTGAAGTTTGTAGTTTAGACCTTTCTGTTGGTTCACAGTCAAATATGACAGTAACAACAGAAAGTAATAGGAAGTGCCCATGTCATGCACCTGATTAAGTTAATTAACAAGAGAGGAAGACAGAAAGAAAAAAGAAAAATCAGGAAGAGAAAAAAAGATGATAAAGGTATTCTTGAGATATGAATATTAGAATATTTTTCCATTCCATTTTCAAATGTATCCATTAAATTACAATGGATACAAATCTGAATGTAATTTTGATGGAGATACTATAAGTATGCTGCAGTCTACATATTTTTTCATTGCCAACATATGACCTTGTCTGTGCAAAAGCTGTTATATATTGCAGTGGATGGTAATAAGCTCTTTGCAGGACAAAATTCTTAATGAATCCTTTGGAAACGCAAAGATTGAAGGCTTAGTCACATTAAATAGGACAGAAAGTGAAAGATACATTTGTAAGATGGCCATTACTGCCATGCTGTATAAGGAAGATAAGGAGAAAGAGTCAGCATGAGAAGATTTCCTAAACTGGATCACAGCAGGAGCGCAAATATTGGTTATGTCTGTTCTGTAGCTCTAAATTCAAGACAGAGGAATGAAGAAAAATTCAAAGGAGTCACTGTGACAACCATATGCAGCATGAATTGACCTCCTTTAGAGAAAATGTTAAACTTTCAAAGGTTTAAAGTCTGAACTGTTAAATTACCAAAGTGATTACAATTTTATTTAAAAGTAAATGAATTTAAAGTATCTTAAACATACCCAGCCCAATTTCACAAGGCCGCTATGAGATACAGTATGTGCTTGTTTACTTGAACTGAAGTATGTGTTAATCTGACAAATAACCCAGCCAACAGAGAACTAACTGTGGGTTCCCCTGCTCCTTCACTGTGGCACTTCTCAGCAGCCGGTTCTTAAAAAGGCCTCTAGGGAAGTACATAAGGGCACATAGTGCATCTGTTCATAAATGAATGCATGAATGTCTTAGTATTGCTAATAATGAACCCTGACTGATGCCTTTCAGCAAATATTTACCCCGAACAACTCAAGGTTTCATGGCAGGGAGTGCTGTATTTAAAGAGAAGCCTTCACATAAAATAAAATACATAATTTTCAGTTTCACAATCTGTGCAACTAAGATCATCTTGGGAAAAGCCAATAACCTGAGCTCATTAATGGAATACCTTGAGTTTTTATAGAGCTCATAATATTCAGTGGCTTAGTGTCAGGTATTAAAGCTGCAATAAATGTTATGCTGAGCAGTAGCCATTTAGAAGAATCGGGATGCCCTCTGTGGGTTAAAAAAAGCAACTGCACATACAGTTATTTCACATCTCAGAAGCACAAGCATTTAGATGAAAGTAGGATTTCTGTACAGCGTATGTTGAACCTACCTGCTGAACCTCCAGGCTTTTGGGAGGATGTGCTCTGGGCTGCAGGGCTCTTGAATGTGGAAGCAGGGACACTGCCATTCCTGGGTCCTGCTGCAGTTTTGGTATATGTTTTTGCTGCAGGCGAGGTGTGCACAGTGGGAGTGGTTTTGTCAAGAGCCTCACTAGAAATCAGATATACATACTGGGTATAAGTCATTACTCACAACAGATTCACTCTCCAATCATTTTCTTTATCCAATCATTTAGCAGCTGGAGATATCTAGGCATATTTTAAGTATTGTTTAGTTATATTCTCCTGAATAAGCAGAGGCAGAAACACACAGAGACAAACAAATAGTTTTAAGACAAAATGAAAAGTGCTAGTCGTTCTGGTCACCACCCCTTATAAAACTTCACCGCTCCCAATTCAAGCTGACCACCCTCTGTGGGCGACAAAGTCTCTAAACTCATAGTAATGTGTTATGTTTCAATCCTGATTTGCGTTTTCTTCCACTTATCCAGTCTGTCGTGTTGCTGTTTGAATATTTAAATTGTAATTTTAAAGTTCAGAGTTTGACATGATCTGCATCATCATCCACAATACTATCCAATGTTTTTATAGAGCATCTGTGGACAGTTTGCTTTGGTTTCTGTAACCTGTCAGTCACAATCAAAATGATATGAAATCTGAGCTCTTTTAAATATATTTAATCAATCTATATTAAGTTTAGTACATTAACATTCATTTCTTTGAATAGTACACGTTCATACTAACTACAGTAAAAATTGCCAATTGGCAACATACCTTTTATCTGCAGGGCGAGAAGAAAAGAAGAATTAAGAAATAAGCAAAAGCAGTAAGGAAGTTTGTTTATTGAGATACATTTCTGACAAATGAAGCTACTTTGGTTAGTATAGAAAAAAAGAGAAACAGATACAGACAAGCCCAGAACACGTGCAGAGAAAAATGGAGGCTTCAACAATGTGGTAAAGAAAAGTTTGAACACTATTATAATTATGTAATGTTGCATTACCAAGCATACATATGTATGTGTTAATGCATTTAATTTACATTGTACAATATACATAATTACATAACTAGAAGATAATATATACCTGAAACTAATTCTAAGGTTTTATAGGGTTTGTTTGGACATTAGTAACCAGTGTGCCAATTAACTATGTAGTTATGCAAATAGTGCAATTTACATTTACAGTAATAATGGTCAAAATATAATAAAACATTAAACAAAACAAACTCTTGTCTCCTGCACATTAAGCACTCGTGCTGAAACGCCATGGTGCCAATCTCTCAGCTTGTTGTACTTGTGTCCTATGACTTCTGGGTCCAACTTGTTTGCTCTGATTTCCCCCATAAGGCAGGATTAGAGGAAAAGAAGAAATGAAAAGTTTGAAGATTAAGATTGGAGGAAGTTACAAGAGGAAGCACAGGAACAAATGAAAGAAAAAAAGTATGAAATGCAGAGTTTGACAAAAATATAAATCGAGGAAATGTCCCTTTTTAGATGTCTATTGACTTATAAACAAAGACAGATGTGTAATATCTGCTCTCTTTAGGAACATTACACTGAAATAAGAATAGCAGCCATCTGTTTCTGTCACGGGCACCATTACCCACAATACCACTTAATCACCCACACTTTGCAGTGAGTGACACACTGATTGGTTGGGGAGCTGGTACAGAGGGTGGACTGTGTTTACAGCAGATTAAACTGACTTTGTCAGAGCAGTAGTAGTAATCGCAGCCTGTGATGAGAGTATGACGTCCCCTCCGAACGTTTTGACTGTATATTCTACAAATAAAGTCTTAAATTAAGCATAATACTATGTGTCCGTATGATCAGTAAATCAGAGCTTGAGGCTGAGTCAAAGACTCCTAGACATTCTTACATACACCGAGAAGCAATTTGAAATCTCTATGATCATGAACAGATGTATTATTTACAAATGTACTCATATAAGGGTATAAGACAGACAGAGACCGAATGAACACACACAAATACTTTGCCATATTATGTTTGATTATATTAAAGACCACCAACCACTTACTTCTTTCCACTTTTCTCTGCAACTTGTTCTGCAACAGAGAATAAAAAAATATCTGTTATATTTATTGTAAATATGTTATGTACAATAAATGATGAAAATATAGGTTGTTAAAATAATGCTGCTACTGTTTGTAGCTCTGTCTCTTTTCTAGTTTTCTCTAGGTTTATCTTGCCATAGTAAAAACTGAAAGAGAATTCATGATCCTGGCTGATTATACCATGACAAGTTTTTTAGACTACTCCCAATTGTTCACATCTGGAATGAACTGAATCCACATAATCCACAAAGGTCTGGTAACATAATTTAACAAAACTCTTTCCACTTTATTCTAATAACATGGTGACTGTAAATGTCATTTTGTATCAGTCAAAAAGATCCCAAAACACATGCACACATACATGAGGAGACCGAAAACCACAGACTTCTCATGTAACCATCAATGTTACTGTGGTCAAAACAGTATTTAAAAAAATAATAATATAGTGATTGAAGGTTTCTTCAATTATTTGAAGTAACTATAAAAGCACTATAATCTACATACATTTAATTTATTGATTGATGAAATAAATATTAAAAAGAATCATGAAAGTAATAAAAGTTAGTAATAAAAAAAAAAAAAGCTGCAAAAGATTTGCATAAAATTGGATCATGCTTTGATTAATCGGACAGCATCATCAAGCTGAGCCCTATAATATGCAGTACTATATGCAGTGCAGTGTCAGAATCAGCACTTCTGTAGGATCTGTATCAAAAACCCGACAAAGGCCATATGAGCACACTTGGTACACACCATTTTCAGTGCCGGTGAGTTGGGCCAGGATCTGGAAGGAGCGGGACTGGGAAGTGCCAGTTCGTGGGTGCCAGTCCTCTGTGTCCTCTATCAAACGCTTCTTGCTGGCATCACTCAGTGGAGAAGCATGATTCTCAGGCTCCATGCCAGGTTTTCTGTACGTTTAAATCAACAAAGACCTTATGATGTTACAGACATATAAACCATTTTTGTTTTGAACATACAGTGTAACATGTATCAATGATATTACAGCTGAAAACAAGTGTTAGAACTTTTCTCACATTGTTCAGTATTAACTTCTCAAGTCGTCTACCACAGGACAACATGATTCCAATGTTTATTTCTCCTTTTTTGCACACACATGCATAATTAACATCTACTTTTAGCAAACAACACACACAGTACTACTGTACTATTAAGTGAACACTACACGTTCAATCAACCAAAGTGCAGATTGTCATCACTGTTTGACAGTGTGTCCAATCTAACAGTTGTTAGATTTCAGATTTACCTCCTAGGTCTAGATTGAGGTGGATTTCTGCAGGTGAGCAACAAGAAGGTAATGAGGAAAAATTTACAAAGGCACACACTGTTATAGGAAGGTTTCTATAGGAAGGTTATAACTGATCTAACCTATCCTTACATAAGACTTCTCTGAGGTTCACAATTAGAGATGAAAACCACAGTGTTTGTCAACCACATAGTAAAAATATACGTAATACAAATTATTTATTAATAATAGTGAATGGGTGTATAAAAGTGGCAGTGACCTCATCTCACCACAAGATGGGAGTAATGAGCTTTGAAAAGAGCAAGTTCACCTTTTCTTCCAAAAATTATTTGAAGGCATTTTAGAATACAATAATATTTCTGTGAAGTGACTTCATGCACAGTAAGGATCAAGTGCTGTTCCAAACTGTGAGTCTATTTAAAGTCAAAGGTCCAAGTATGTGCAATTATTTCCAGTAAGTGTGTTTATGCGTCTGTGTTGGAGGTGAGCAAAGTGACAGATGAGCAATGGCAGAAGTTCAAGGTTCAGAACTTCAGGTTATTCTGAACCAAAACAAAACATACTTGGCAGTGATTTAAATGGACTTGAGTAAACATACTGGCAACAGTGGTGGATGGAGGTAGACAGATGCAGAGCTGGGTGACTATAACAGTTTGTGCTGATAAGCCTGTCTGCACAGGGTGTAAACACAGTATTAGCTAACGTGTAGCTCGACGCCAGTGAGATACTGAGTGGACAGTACAAGCTGATCTCCACTGGGTGTTCTGTGGCATCTCAAAGATGCATTTGCAGTCCGTTTGGAGCTTGAAATGATCATGTACTGTAAGTGGATGAGCATAAATGTGGTGGTTAACTCAAAGAGGTGCAAGCATGTATTTGGTAATCATAAACCAGAGAGATGTGAAGGCTGTAATCATATTCCACATAGTTAGAAAGCCACTCCAGCAAGTACAGTATGTTATCATTCACGGCACTAACTTGATGTTCGTCTCTTCTTCCTTCTGTTGGTAAAGAAAAGGTAAATTAAAAGGAAACTGAAGCAGAGAAGTAGTTTGAATGGGGCAGTTGGAGAAAAGGAGTACAGTCTGAAACTCACGCACTCTAGCGGAAAGGCCCTTCTGAGAGAACGTGCAGATGAGAAATAATAGAAACCTAACAAAGCATGCAGAGCAAGACAAACAGACACACATTAAGAAAAAAGCACTTTCCTTCTATAAGCTAACACGCCAAGGTTTAGACCAAAGAAAGCCTGAAGCGATGAGACAGTAACACAGAACTGACATTGAAACTCAAGTATGTTGATTATACACGTTACCAAAGAGCACTTTTGGGAATATACCATGACCTCGAAGACTAAGAACCCCCACACAGTCAGAGTTATAGGTAGGTTCTAAAGATGTATTTAAGTGAACCAATAACCAGATCAGATTTTTTTTTCTTTTTCCAGGTGACAAAGGGAGGAGAAGTGTGGCAAAGCACTTAAACCGTGTTCAGTCTGCAGCAACCTCAGCACTGAGCCAATAACCTCTTAATGAGGCGCTGTTCTGGCAAAGTAAGGTCTGTGCCTGGTATCTGGTAGTGCTGCTAAGGCTAATTAGAAACAAGTGTTACACCAGCAGTGCCTGTTGGGCAGACTGTGTGTGTGTCAGCGTCGCAAGCTCCACTGTCAATTATAGCCAGGCCGGCAGTAGCATCAGTTAATATGCTGTTTAGACTCTGTTCCCTTTCCAGTTGCCCCGTAGAAGATTTAAACAAGATGTGCAACATGCATTGGATTTTCCTTGTATGCAGCTGTGTAAAAACATAGGTGATGGGCTGTTTCATTGCTTGTTTTTTTACATAAGACACAAATTTTAGGATGAAATAAGGCATGCAAAGATACACGGTACATACTTGAGAAAATAAGGAGATAGTGTTAGAGAAAAAAACACACATTTTGATGATTGGTACCTACCCATTAAATTGCTCTGACAGCCCCTGACTCTCCAAGAGACCTCGTCTCTGTCCCATAGCTACCTCACAAGCATTAACATTGGAGTATAGTTTTATAGGTGTGTTATAGACAGAGGGCTGAGGGACACTGGGATGAGAGGAGGGGGTTGTCACTTTGGCTGGAGAGGAGGACTTAGATGAGGAGGAAGAGGCAGATGGGGAGGTGAAGGTGGAATGCACAGGGCTGGGTTTGGGTACTTGGCTGGAGCTGACTGGAGCTGGGTCGGGGGCAGTGAGACTTGACTTCAGCGGAAATGGAGGCTGTGGTGGGTGAGAAGGCGCAGCTGGTGTGAAAGCGGATGATTCAGAAGGAATAGAGGCTACTTTGGGGGTAGCCAGGGAGGAAGAAGCTGTCGCTGTGTTGGTGCTGCTGCCCCCTCCGAAAGGCCGAGCTGTCTTGTTGTATGCAGGACTGGACTGACTTGATGGCTTGGCGTGTGTGGTGCTCGCGGCAGGTTGACTGATCGGGACAGGCTTAATGATTTCTCGAGGTTCGTCCTGGATAAAGGTGGAGACACACACCATGCCCAAACAGCACAATAATCTCATGCATGTAAACCAGCATTCCACATCACTACACGACAGTCGCATTAAAATGTATGAAAATGTGTTTTCATACAGATATAGCAATCAAAGTCATGCCTGTGCCACACAGGTTTAAAGAGATGCTTTTAAATGCATGCCAAGTCAATCTGTGTTCTCACATAATCTCAGAAGGGCAACACTCACTTTTAACCAAACTGCTATTATATTCATAAACAAATGGTAATCTGTTGATTTTTTTAGTTATATATACAATTTTTATATGAATATTGTATTTCATACCTTGGGCACTTCAGCTTTAGGAGGAGAGGAGGAGGGTCTGCGAAGAAACAAAGAATTATAAAATCAAAAATGATTTAAATAAAATTCACTGTTCACACAGGTTCAGGCATAATTATGCTATAAAGCTTTATCCATAAATGTAATACATTTTCTATATATTATCAGTTTTTTTTGTCATGGAAACATTATTGCGTCTTGCGTGTTGCAGGAGTTTTAGACATTAAACTGCTAAATTTTGTGATAACAACAACTTTGATTTAAAACAATAAATAAACAGACACCTAAATGTGTTCAGTGATGGATTACCCATCTCAAGCAGGGGTCAAAGGTCAAAAATAAATGAAAACAAACTGCAGCCTTGAAACCAGGACATGTTCAAAACTGTATACTTTGGAAAATGCTCAACAATAATTATATGTAATTTGTAGTTAAGGTGCTAAAACAACACACCAGTGAACATTCCGTACTTTAGGGTGTGTGTCCATGTGTGGACATATGATTAAAGCAGCTACCACCTATGGAAGGGGAGGGTGGTCTGCTGGTACCCTCTCTAGAAGAAGTCCTCGATAGAAACCAGCACCCATGTCCAACAAGTTTTGCCTCCTCATTTTGTTTCATTCTTGATATTCCCATTTTCTTGTCTCTTTTTTTACTGTCTATCCCTTTATTAAAAATTATACACATCACACTTTCATATCAAACAAGGTACGTATAAGTCCCCATCTGGTAATTGAAATGTCTCAAAATTACAGTTATTAAAGTGAGTCAGTTAAATTAAAACTCCAATGCAGACAGATGCCTTTGTTAAGAGTGTGTCCTATATTTGGACCAGACAGGCAGACAATGTGCCCCTTGTTCCTCATAAAAAGAAAACACACAAAAAAAAAAAACACGAGCTATGGTATGTCCACTGGCGTCCTTCCTTTCACTACCTTATTAGGAAAACAGTCAACAATCTCACACATTTCCTTTCTGACTAAGCCTGGCACTAGATTATTGAAGAGCCCCACCCTTCAACCAGATGCTGATGTCATCTATGCCCATATTCGCATTGACATTTTCCATTTAGCACTTAATACACGGTATGCTTATTTTCCAGTGTACTTAAATTATTGGACTTGCTTGTGAAGAAACACTATGCAGTGCCAATGAAAACAGTGAAAGGTCCAAAGATCAAACGGTGCATTCCATTACAAATAGGACCCAGTCTACAATGAGACAATGTGTATCTGCCATCAGTGACCCAGTGAGGGGCAGCTGGGTGGATTCCCTCTTTAGCTGTCTTTTCCCAGAGCAAACTGAACAAACACTTGGCTAGGGTGGACCCGCGAACATCTGCTCTGCTCAGTCCCTCTCGGCTGTCCTCCTCCCCTCCTAGCTGAACCTAGCTGTGCTCTTACACAGAGACAACTACTGAGTGTGTGGGTGCACGTCCATGTAATCACTTCTGGGTGTCCAAGCCTGCATGCTGGGTAATGTCAGTGTAACTTGATAGTGTGATGACGCTAACTGGTCCGCGTGACCATTGTCTCTTGGTGGTGTGAACTAACACAGAGACAAACACTAGGTCTGCTGGGTTATGAATGGGTTATCCAATTGTTCTGCAGCATCAAACGTCTATTACTGTGTTATTTATGTTTCACACATGAAATATTTTTCTATTAATCTTCACCGACATTAATTGTCAGTTATTTAAAATAACAACAGCAATACATAAATACCTAAAAATTACCATTTAGACAAAACAATATAAACATGAGTAAAGAACATTTCTTAACAATTAAGATACAATTAATACAATACGATTAAGCATTTAAATATAATTAAGCATTTTCCTGACATGTGAATAATGCATTTGTCTATAAGATTTGCAGTAAAGTATATCTATGTTCACCTGAGTGTTTCACAAATAGCATCTCTGATGGGAGAAAAAACATATGTACATATCACACTGTAGTATAATATGGTATTATAGTTTACTGCAATGTTAATTAAACTAAACGTACACACAAACACATAAAAATCTAATTCAGACACTTCTCTGATCATGACAGTGTTTGTATCTCCAACCTATCTGGTGCGTCAGACTCATTTCCATGTACGTCAGACACTAGTTTGTGCTACAGATTGTCTTTCTAAGACACAGAAATCCTGCCCCTGTTGGAGATGCAGCTACGGCTTTGCTCAATGTCGAACACGCTTCAGTTGATTCCACGTAATCTAATCAGGATGTTTTGTTTTAACTAGATTACAGATGCAGATAACGATGAAAGGTTATTTATGGGATACATTTGTGGCCTATGTACACCTATAAAAACTGATTATTATCCAAATTTAACCTAATAAAGTGGAAGATATAAATAAGCATCAGGTTAGCATGACAGTAAAAGAGTTGTGTGGAGTTGTTGAGTGTGGTTTTCATCAACAGACTTTTGCGGGCACTCTGTCTCTCACACACACACACACTCAGAGTTTTGGAGTAAGAGAATGAGGAGGTTAAACGAAGGGATAAGCCTTAGGGCAAAGAAGAGTGACGCATTTCCACCCTGCCTGTGTCTCTTTAAGTGCCAAGAGAAATATTCTGGCATATGACATTTGACTGAATGATGGAGAGACTAATAAACACATTTTTCTCACCACACAGCAGACATGCCTTACCAGCTTACAGTCTCACATATCCTTTTTTTTTTGTTTTTTTTAAAACATGGAGGGAAAACTTTTCAAATAACAGTAGCCTTTAATTTTTCCTGTGCTGTTTTCATTTCAGTTTCACACACAGTTTCTCAAGAAGCTTTTAATGATATCCTGCAATAACCCTCTAACAGCAAGCATCTGTCTGTTGCTTTAATGTATACTCAGTTTTATTCACTCTCATGTTAAAGCAGGCTTGAAGTCAGATTCTGATATTATAGCATATGCTCAAGGATACTGCTGAATAGAATTCATACGTAAATGTCATTAATGTCTGGCACATATTACTGTAGGTTATTACAAAACCTCGTAAAATAAGAGCTGCTCTCCTATTTTTTAAAGTTTGAGATAAATGTTTAAACTCTGCGGGAGACCTGGCAAACCTTTTCTGTTTCATTACACGAAAATGTTAGAAAAGCATGAAGAAGAAAGAAAACAAAGAGAGGAAAGCAAAACAAAAACTCCAACAGAGGGATATGGAATAAGTGGGCGTGGAAACAACTTTTTCTTTTTTTTTGTGCACTCAGCCCATCCACTCAGTGGCAAAACTCACAGCTTGTGTCTGGCACATCATTCCATGTTCCTTCTCACACTGCTCCCTTATGTTTACCAAGAATGAGAATCTTGGAAGAAGGAATTTTGACATCTCATTGGAAAGAGTCAGAACAGGAGGTTTTAGAAAAGCAACAGCAACGTGATTGCTATTTCCAGCTAAAGCTTATTAACATGTAATTGGACAGTACACGCTGCCATCAGTTGCCTGGATACACTAATGTTGTTATTGCCTGCATCTGCATGTCTGGTGTGTCTGTACACGTGTCAAGCAGGAATCCTGTGCACTTGCCCTTATCAGCAGTCACATGCATCATACTGATGCAGAGCATTAAAACCATTCATTCACCTCCATGTGCCCTGACATGCCTCTCTCTGTTCAATACAGCTCCTCATATGTGTGAGTGACAACTTTCTGGTCAAGTGTGCTTGTCTTGGCAAACAAATTGTAGAAAAAAACATTAAACGCAGGACCAGACATTCAAAAGATATTATGATTTGACTTTATCTGCACTCAATAAATTATGCTCCATCGAATAATGAAATGGGGGAGTTCCTGAGGTCAGATCTCTAGATACTGAAACCACAACTGAATAAACTGCTATTTGAGTAAATGCATTTTTATATAGGTCTAACCAATGTAATAATCCAGTCTTCCTCACTTTCCTTCCGACCACCGAACCACATCTGGCTATAGCCAGGAGTCAGCATGGGCTCTGGACTGGATTGGATTGTCCTTTGTTTAACCCTGTTATAACCATCCTATAAGTCTTGTTGAGTGTATATCGGCCATGTATTACACTATTATTAAGGAACAGCTGCCTAGCAGACTTGTGTTTAGCTACACTAAATGGCCTCTATCATATACTACATTTACAGTACTTTAATAATAAGGAACAGTCCAACAGGTGTATATAAACACAGAGAGATATCTTTTGAGATTTGTTATAGCAAATCTAATTTTTTGAGAAAAAGGGAGGTTATGTAATAAAAAACAAAAAAACTGTATCTAGAGACTAAGGGGATATTTAATAGGTTGGTGTGTGTATTTTCCACTGTTAATCTAATAATTTTTGTTGAGTTTGTGAAAATTCAAAAACTTTAAAAATACTGATCTGTCCTCTCAGGCTGCACTATGCATTAAATCTAATAGACAGATGAAGATTGAACAGTTAAACACTGTCCAAAAGCTGTTGCCTTCAAAATAGCATGTATCCTGGATACACACAAGACAAGTGGAAAATACACAAAATCAGAAACACTCGTTTGCTGGGGGAGCTGACATGAATCCTTGTGTAAAACATCAGGATATGGTTGGCTCGGTGAACTAGCTGTGTAGATCTCGATTATCTTTGAGGTTTTGGAACCAGGTGCTGCCAGCCACAACCTCTGGGGAATAGTTTTCATTGCGCTGTGTTGCATATTTCAATGACAATAAATAAACATCAATTATCATACTTTCCTAAAGCTACTTCCCACAGACTCATGGTAACTGTTGGCTCCTCTGCAACAAGATTTCCGTGATAGTATAATAACAACTGCTACTCATATCAACTGAGTTTATTGTATATCAATGGATGAACGAAAGAACGTGAAACATGATTTTATAAAAGGCTGTTCAAGAAAACCACTACTTTGTATAAATATGCATGGGGAATAAATGAAAGACAATATATGGAGAGACTAGATGGTATGTAAAAAGGTTTCTGGAATACTTTTTTGGTAAAAAAAAAAAGAAAGAAAGAAAAACATTTGTAAATATTGAATAAGCATGAGAGTGTTAGTGTGCGAGACTGATTTTTTAACCCTTTTATATGAAATAGTTCATGTACAACTGTACTGTTATCTTTTTTTCAGGGTTTGCAGTTGGTAAATCTGTTATTCCAGTTTCAACAAACAATAGATCAGTGCATGCAGATGATTAAAATACAGTACACACAGGTTAAAAATGCAAATAAATGTAGGACTGTAGCGTATCTTATCTGTAAGTTACTGTTAGATAGTGGGTTTACTATTGTAGACACAACAAATATGAAAATAGCAATGTGAGCATGGTTGTCTAATCCCACCTTCTTCAAGCTTCTTTGTAGTAATACTATTTACTGAAGTCAAGCCACAAGAAATGACATCTGTGTACATCATGTACACCATGCATACATTGTTCCTAAAATTCTACTTTATGCATCACTGAATAAAAACACCCATAATATCAACACTGTCCTGCAAACCAACATCTAAGAATGGAGCCAGAAGTGAAGCCAACTACAATCATATGTCATTTTTAACAAGGAGACCTTTGTTGTTTAGTGGGCAATTCTAGTTGTAGTTTACATGTTCAGTGAGACCAGAATGTTTGATGTTTCATTGTGCATCCATTACCCACAGAAGATTAGATGCAGCTGTGGGACAGGGCTATTTTAGGACTATTTTCCCACGATTAAAGCACAGACTCCTTTCTCCTTTCATGTGGTGATGGAATGACAGGACATACAAACCACGCTTTGAGTTTTTCTGTCAACATGTTTTACAGCTTGGAAAGTGTGCGTGCTTTGCCTTCCTCTTTTTTGTGTCTGACAGTAAAGCTGATCTTCTTTATACTTTGGTGCAGAAGGAGAATGTGTTGATTTTGGCTTAAATTCATTAAAATTTAAATTTTTTCATTAAACCTTAAGGGACAAAAAATGAACAGTCACTGTGACAATCTAACAAGGGACAAGCTTTTGTAAAAAGCTATTTAAGGTATAGATATAACAGACTATAAAAGAAATCTAATAACAATGTCCATATTTTTTTTCTATGAAGTATATAATCAGAAAAACATGATTAAAAAGCTTTCACTTAACGTGACCCTAATGCAGCACTATGGATTGAATATACTGAAGGGCCCCACAATGCTACAGCTTTTCCTGAGAGGAGCAGAAGAACAGTTGATGAAGTCCGTATTATCAGATACACTACACCATATACTGCACAACCAGGAACAACACATGTAAACTATTAAGTAAGAACATCTTTGTTACAAGAAAGTTTTTAGATGGTTTCCAATTTTTTTTTCTGTGTGTGCTGTGTAGCCTTCATATGCAATACAGTCGTTCACTAATAAGATGAGTTTATTTGATCTCCATAAAATGTGTTAAAGAGTAAAATGTAAACTATATAACTGCTGTGTATTATCTTCAATTAGGTCATTATAAAAGCACTAAACTATTAAACTATAACACTACATATTAATTATAATGCCAGTGACATGATATAAACATGTTACCACCAACAGGAAGCTTGAGCTTTTTTTTTTTTTTTTTAAGGTTCTCAAACTCTGTGTAGGGGCAGAGAACATGTGGCGGCAGAAACAATAAACTGTTTCAAATTAGCAAAACAGGAGCTGTTTCTTATAATGAAAAGGCAAATTTGATATACTACAAATAAACCAAATATGGTTATCAAGCTTCCTGCCGCGGCTAAAACACTGATTGCCCAAGTAAGACAAAGATGTTACGTAGGAGCTAAGAAATTCAAACACTTTGTTTTGTTTGTGTGCTGTGTGTGTGGAACCTTTACCTCTTTAGAGTCAGGCTGAGATTGCCTGTGCAGGCCTTAATTTTGTTTTGGGCCTCGAGGTGATTCATGCCTTCTGTGGAAATGCCATTAATGGACAGAATGATGTCTCCAACACTCATCTTGGCTTTGACTGCCTTGCCTTCATCAGTGAGCTGCAATGGCGCACACACACAAACAAAGAAAAAAAAAAGCGTACATCAAACGTTTGCATCAGTCAAAGGAGAATATTCTCCTAACATTTCATAACACAATCTCAGTCTCTCAGTAGAGGAAGAAAAAGTAAACTGGTAACTTTTGACAAGTATCTTTTTTAAATTGGACTGTGGGTTTCATGAATTCCTACAGGAATATTCCAATTACATTTGGAACTTCTGGGTTTACATTTCAGCTAAACAAAAAAGCGGATAAGAGAAAGGCATTTCACTGAAAAATTGCACATTGTGTTGATATATTTTCTTGCAGTCACCAACCACAGTGGTCTCCTTCCTGTTTCCTGTCTTACTTAACTATTGTCAGATAAGATAGGCATCTTACTCTCTTCACAACATCACAGCATCCACAGGACAGGACTCCATCCACCAAAACAATCTGGCCATAAAAAAGCCACAGCATTCCCACTGATGACTCACACTACCAAATGACAACTGACCAAAATCAAAACCACATGGTTTGAAAGCTTGAACTGTGTTCATGGAAACAGGGTGCATGCTCAGTATTTCAGTTAAAACATAATGTGCATTAAAACTTTACACACAGAATTAGATTGTATATAAAAAATAACCTGCTGTGTCTCTTAATATTGTCCTGAAGTCACTCCAGGCTTTTCTTTGCTGTGTGCTTCAACTGTTATTGTGGTGCTGAAATGCGCTGGTGCATGTGTTGTGTGTTCTGGAACAAGTTTTTCTTTAGGAACGTATCTGTCTCCACCTTTTGTCTTGATCCTTCCTCCCAGTTAGAGAAATTCTTGAGTGCTTTCTTCACATTTTAAGTCATTGTGTATTGAGTACAGGCTGTGTAAAAATACTAATTATGTATTTTAAAAACATCATATACAGTATGTATTGTCAATTAAACCTCTAATGGTAGAAAGCTTTCAGTGTGACAGAACCACTAAATTGTAGGTAGCTTTGACTCCAAGTCTGACAACTTAAAAGCTCAACGTTTTGTCAGGTAACAGTAACAAGCTGTCTGTCAGAGAGCACCATAAGCTACAATTAAGGTTTATCAGGTGTTCCAGGCCTTTCCGCCACGCTGAGACTTGCATATAAGACGCAAAAAGTAATGTAACAAAACCATGACGATGGAATGACTCTCAATCGGGTGTGGTGATCAGCCAGTGCTTACACAAGGTTGTGCACATCTCAACGATCACTCAGCACACACTTACGCACTAAGACGTGTACAGTCATGCTGGCTGTGATCAGGCAGGAACACAAAAAGAGGTTTATCATTGTGTTGAGAGAGAGAAAGCTTTAATGAAGAGGACATGAAGCCTGATGGGAGGACAGTGCCTGCTCAAGAGGTTGTCTGTTGACCTTTACAAGTCTTTAATATAATAATAAGACTTAGCTGTCAGATAATAGTTACATGCTCCACCTCTGCCAGAAATTTAAAGTGTCTATGAAGAACTGAAATTAAAAAGGTATGTAAAAAGACCTTTGTCAGCGACACATGAGTAGTTATTTAGGCACATACACACAAAGCAAGATATTCCCTCTTTCACTCCTAAAGAATGTGTTCAGGTTAAGCCTATAAGACTTTCCCTGGTTTAGAAAAAAAAGGAGCCAATGAGACATAAAGAATGTGTCATTGTGTTAACCCTCATGACAACAAAAAAGGGGAAAGAGTAGGAGAGAGGGTGGGAGGGAAAGAATGAGGAAGTGACTGGTGGTGGCGGCGGTCACCAACACAATCTCTGGAGGTGTGCATGTAGAATCTGAGGCTGAGGCTGACGTGTGCATGCCTAGGAAACCTAGTACTGCCACAGCAAGTGTTACTCACAAAAAGGCATGGCACTAACTGCACAGACATGCACAAAGCTTCAACTGACTCACTTGCTCACTCAATCTTAAATGCACCTGCTGGCCTTTGCTGAGTCTGCCCTGACTCATTTACCTTCAGTAAAACAATTCATTGCTTTTCAGTGCAGAGGGCAACAAGGAGAGTGTACGCTCTCTTCAGAGTTCACTGGGATCTGCTGGTTCTGTCTTAGTCTACTATAAAAGTTCCAGATGTCAGAGAGAAGAGTTGCTGAAGGACTGCTGAATGAACACGTCCCTCCATCTGTCAGTGTGTCTTCCTCTCAGCATGTCTGTGTGTGCATTTGTGTGGTAAATGGGAGGAGAGAGAGTGAAAAGAGATCTGAAGTTCTCTCCTTGTAGGGATGTGAGAAAAGACAATATATATGGCTATATATGGTAAATCAATCAAACATACCATTTCAAGAAATGAAAAGAGGAGAACTCGTAGCATTCTCAGAAGCACACATTATTTTATACATGGTTAACAATGGTTATTGCTTTCATCCGCAGTGAAAAAAAAGCACCTCCTAAATCCCGACATCTTTCGCTCAAACAGTCTCTTTCACATGGATACAAGACAAATAGATGTTATAGTAAGAATCTCTGGCATCTGTATGCTATCAAGAGAGGTCTGAAGACTGAGAGCAAATAAATAATGACCTGGAACTTTGGCTGTCCAACTCCAGCTCCTGCAAGACAGCAGGATTCTTTGGCAACATGTTTGTGCACCGAGTCAAAATTTCTGAAGTAAAAGTTACGATTTTAAAATCTTGGTAGACAGAAAAAAAGCCTGTATATATAAAAACTCAATTTAAAGAGTTTAAAGGCTACTAGGAGGCCTTGTGTTGATTCGGCACGAGAAAAATGTTCTTTGAGTGAACAAAGTGTTTTTCCAACTGCGTTTACGTGAATGGGATTCCAGTCACATAATGGTGCGGCTGCTGTGCTGCTCTGTTCCTCTTCACACTGCTGATTTTACTGTTGTGTAGTTACTGGTAATGACTGGTTGTTCCACACTGCTCCTGCTCTTACAAATGCAGCTTCAACACAGAACACTGCAAATACTTAGCATATCTATCCAAAGGTTGGTAATTATGGCATTACTGGATTTTACTAATGTTTTTGTCCATCTTAATGTAAAGAGACAACATTCAGAGATATGTTAAAACACATGACGTGCCACAGAAGTCAAGAAAAATTGACCTACATGTATCTGCTATCCATCTGTTACTCTATGCAGCTACTGTGGCTGTTTAGTCACTAGTCAATGTATCCATAACAAGACAATATGTTAATTACGAAAAACAAATCATATGAGACACAGAGAGTTTATTAAGAAGATATAGAAAGACTTAAGATATGTAGTACCTCTCCAAAGAAAGTCTACATTCAGTAGAGTAGGCTGCTGTAAACACTCCTGATACTGGAGTTATAATATATATATAATATATAATTATTTACATTTAGAGTATTATGTCAAACATTTTCTATTTCAGAGTCCATCCTTTAAAAACAAGGACAGTAAAGGTAACATATTTAAGACTTGAGCATTACTCCTGCTTAACACTTAATTATCTTTCCCGCTGTTAAGTGTGTCACTTCCTGCCTTCTGTGAAATTATGGAGAAGGGAAGAGGGTTGTGGTCAGTTCACACTGAAGTAGTCATGTTACAGGAAGCATAATGTGGTGAGAGCTTACGGCCTGTAAGATGCATGTCATGTCTGTGTAGGGTAGACTAAGATTGAAGACCTTATATGGGGAAGGCCTGGGCCTAACATCATGTCATCACTAGCACAATAAAAGCAGACAGACTCACTCCTGTCTATTTATAAAGTGTCTTAGACCGATTTCAAATTCACATTTGTTAGTTCAGTAGGTTTGTTTAGTTCATTGAGACTAAATTTTTTTTATAAACAAGCGCATTCAAAGAAAACCAGACTAAATTCATTTTAAATGTCTCTTAATTTTGAAGCTGGGCACACAGCGTTATGTTCCTCTTTCAAAAGGCAGGACTGAATGCCTTTAACCTGTAAAGCTCATCAGAAAGAAATCGTTTACCCTGTGGAATCTCTGGGATGAATCTGTCAGAAGAACTCTGAACAGGGAGCGAGCACAAGCAGAAAGCATTAAGTACAACTTACTGTCAAAGAGACTGGAAGTTTTCTCTTTTATTCTTGCCCACCTGCAACACCTGGTTCAACAGTACTGAGATGAGCTCAGATTACTGAAGGAATGAAATGCAGCAGTTGGAAGGGAACCAAATAGCAAGTACTCTTTTCCTTCAAGCCAAATATCCCAATTAAGCACTGAACAGAGGGAGACCTAAGGTTGTCATGGTTTGACCCTAGTCTCTTACAACCTCAATCAGGCTGTTGGAAAACGCGAGATGCCAGGCAGACCTACACAGGAGCTCTTAGTAAAATCACCATGACAACACAAACAAAACAACACAAAGCAGTACCAGTGCCGCTCTGAATACTGAATGTGCTTTAGTCAGGTCAGAAACAAACTCAACTGCCTGGCACTGCAGAGGCAGATGATACAAAAAGTGATTTAGACATGATGGAGCTTACAAGTGCCAGCTTTGATTTCTACTGACTTCTACTTATCTTAAACTACCGTTTGATTTTTGCCTTGCAAATGGTTTCACCTGTCTGCATGGCAAAATGTTCTGCTTGTAGTGTATTAATGACAGATACAAGCCAGGGGCTCATTATTAGCAATGAATTGGCAAACATTTTAGCATAGTACTGCTTTAGTTAAGACATGAAAACACATGTTTATTGAACAGTGTGTCAAATGGAATACATTTGTATTGCATCTTAATCTAGACAGTTACAAAGATTGCACAGCAGTAATTGTGGGTTGTAGTCCTGAAGACAAAATATGTGCATGGCCAACTATGGACTTCTAACCATATTCACTCAATCTACAAAAAGTGGACTGTGCCTTTAAACAGGATTCAACAAAACAAAAGGAAAAAAAGTGCGTGATCTAAATCAAAATCGAGTGACAGCTTAGTTATTCTTTATAGCTCTGCCATACAGCATAAGGGAGACTGAAAACAGATGGGCTCAATACAGTACAACTACACTACACAAGACTGTACTGGTAAACAACTTATTTCTACTAAATCCATGTGTTACCTGAATGTAGCATTAGGATGCAGCAAATGAAGCTGATAAACGCTAAGTGGTTTCTATTAAATGTCAGTCTCCATGTAAGAGTGCTCAAGAGATGTGTACAAGAGAGATAAAAAAAATAAACAGTTTGGCGGCTATGGAGTACAGACCACAAACTATCTGTCTCAACAGTTTCCTGAAATACCAGGGGAGTGTTTAACTGCTTGATTTTATTTTTTCTGGACCTGAGCTGAACCCAAAAGTTATGGTGCAATGTCAGACACAACGAGCCAGATAATTCTTTATCCAAAGAGTTTCTCAAGATAGTATTCTTTCTTTATTAACTGTAAATCAATGACAAAAATACAAGATAGATTTTGTCTAAAGACTGTGATTCTATTACTTTGCACTTGCTATCATGTTATGTAGTAATATTTAATACTCAACTCTGACCCTTAGAACTTACTGTGAATATATGAATATAATGTCAAAGTTAATTTAGTGCCTTTCTACAGTGCTGTGATAAACGTATTTGCCCCGTCATATGTTGATTTCATACATTAAAACCTGACTGTCCCTGTGTGGAAAAAAATGCCCCCAACAACTGCAATCAAGAGTACTTGTCATTGTCCAGACCACTCCAAAACCTTAATTTTTATTGGGGGGGGGGGGGGGGGGGTATCAATT
>JAUYWH010000004.1:9212212-9331418 GCA_034779795.1 Ctenopoma multispine
TGTGTGTGTGTGTGTGTGTGTGTGTGTGTGTGTGTGTGTGTGTGTGTGTGTGTGTGTGTGTGTGTGTGCAGGTGAGTTGAAATACAGCAAACACACCACGTGTGGTTTCACGCTAACAAACTTACAGCTGAAGCAGCTTCAGGACCAAAACGTATCTGTTGACGTAACTTGTTGTACTCACAGTTTTTTAAAGCCGGCCACAATGTTCAAAGCGAACAAATCACTAACTCAGATAGCTGACAAAACGTCCCCGCTGTTCCTTTACATGTTTTTAGTTTATGTGTATGTTTTAGTCTACAGCGCCACCTAGTGAGTCACAAGCTAACGGTAGCTTAGCCTTTCAATCAACAGTCAGCTGACAATGTTTCTTAAAATAATTCTTTATCCAGAAGGAGCACAAGTAATGTTTGTGTATTTACTGTATGACACTATATATATATATTTCAATATCTAATATATACAATATTGATATTAACTTGGGTATATTAATGTGCTCATAATACTTCATCATCGTGATGACGTCTCCATCACGAGAATCCATCTTTACTCTAAGTATTTCTTCTGCATGTACATCAGTAATGTACTTGAGCTCTTAAATGGACCTTTTCACAAATGACAGACCCATACATCTATTGATAGAAATTTATTTATGCTATTTAAGTAAGGAGGCAGAATTTCAGTGGTTGTAGGAATCTGTCATTAAGAAGCACCAATGGACAATGATCACTTTCCCGATAATGCCTCATAGATAAAGGACAAACAAGTCTCATGGCAGTAGACATCAGTGTAATTGTGTATAAAAAAAAACAAAACAATACAGTTAGTGAAATACAAAATATGTCAATTACTGCTTTGCACTAGTTACAATAATTATCAATATTTATAATATAGAGTTTCTGTGATACTGGTAGTTTTTGTGAAACAAGTTGCAGTGTTTACCCAGATTTAGCATAGTTTTGGTATGCTCCCTAGTGGTCAGCAAAGGAAGTACATGCTTCACAGTTAGTTGAGTGAAGGGCGTGCTGTGGATTTAAAGCCATGTAAAGTCACTGTGCAATCTATCACCCAGGGCCAGGAAGTGTACATTTTATCCTCCTCCTCTGGTTCATATAAACATCACATCATAAACATCAACACCACTCATCTTTGTCTTGTTTCTTCCCAGCTTAGACGCCTAGCTGAGGATTTCATAGAACTCTAGACGATGATAATTTAACCAAAACTATTTAAGACGTCTGTGACGTCTGACAATCTAAAAATGTAATAAAATGTGAAAAAACAACAGTCCTCATATTAAATTATATAATTTACTAGTATTTAACACGCTTACTAGCCTACCATTTGGTCTTAGTAATCTGTAAAGTTGTTTTGATGAACTGCTAACTAAAATTGCTAACTCAATTTAAAATAAGCTACATTATATCATGAGAAACACTGATATGTAATTGACAAGGGGTTTGAAGAATAACATTTGAATTCATTTGCACACAATTTGCAATGGATTTCTGTCTACTTTACTTTTTCCTCTGACACTAATATTTTGTATGTGCAGAAAAATGCAAAACTCTAATAGAGAGACTGACATTTAATGTGCTTAGTTTCCTTATTGGCCTGCTTCTGATAGTGAAATGAAGCAGGTTAAACAGAGGGTTAACAGGTCTGGACATTTTCATGTTGTAAAATTTAAGTATTATTCATCTGAAAAAATGCATACTTGCAGTATTTAGTAGACAAAGGCCCCTAAGTCATCAGTATAAGAAGATTATTGCAGTCCACAGTTTCATAGAAAAGTAGTGTGTACAGAAATAGGCTAAATATAATTTTAGTGAGCTTTATCAGTGTGATTTGATGTGTCCTGATAATATTTAGTATTACTGTATGCTAACTTTTATTTTAGCATTATATTTCTTTAATTAAACACACACTGATCTACATTATAATACGAGCTAAATAGCAGGATCCATTCCACCTATTCTCATTTTAATTTTAACTGTTGCCAATGAAGCTAATTACAGTTTGATATTTGCATTCTGCTACAGCTGCAATTTTCAGCTAAACGTGTCTCATGTCAGTATATGGTTGTGAAGTGATGGTTATAACAGTCCATGAGCTGTAAACTGAGCAACAGTTCCCTCTGCCTGATCTATGCACTCCACCGTTCCTTACAATACCCATGGACCAGTAGGTTTTTCTTTGAGTTGGGTCTGATGAGAAAGTCTCCCTGGATGACTTGCGTCTCTTACTTCAACTGCTGTACTTGCTTTGTCTCTCCCTGTTGTTGTTCCCTTTTTTTCTCGTGCTCATCTTCCTGTGTCTTCGCCGTGTTCTGGCTTCCCCAGCTCTCCTCCCTTGATCTTCCCAAAGCTAAGGGCAATACTTCGTTGCCAGACTCAGGTGATAGGTTTAGGTCACATTTGTGCAAATAACCTTGTCCTAGGATGGGAGTCTGGAAAATAATTTAAATAAATGACAAAACCAATTAACATTATATAGGTCTTTTTGCATTTAGGTACATGGTTAGGTTGATATGTTAAGGTGTGTTATATGTAAAATCAGCACATACAGTATAATAATGAGCACCTACCTTACCTGTTCCTGCGTTTGGCTTCCCTTGTCCTTGGTCTGCTTAGCCAGTGACTTATACTCTTTATTCCTCAGAGCTCCAATGGAGTAGCTGGACTTCAGACAATGACTCTGGTTAATAGGGTCCAGCTCAACATCGCTCCAAACCTGCTACAAGTGATACACACATATATTTACTGTAATTGTTGTGATTGTGTGATTATATTATAATATATTTAATTAATATATCCTAGCAGCTCTGTCACTTCACAAAAATGGGTACAAAACAACACAAAAATAACTCCACGTAAATAAACACATTGTATGCATCAGATTTCTAAAAGGATGGTGATTGATGGTGCTTATAAAAATAGCACAGACATCCAACTCACTGTGTCTGTTGTAGACATGGAGGAAACTCTATGAAACTTGGTTTTGGAGACTGATGATTGTCTACTGAGCCCTGAGTCTGTGAAGGAGGACTCACTGTGTGACACTGTTATGCAGTCCCTGCTAGGGACCCGGGCTAGGAGGTGTAGACACGGTACATTTTCTGCTAGAGTGTCCCTGTTGAAAAATAATGATCTTTCAGTAAAAGCTTTTCTCATGCTTAGGTTACCAATTAGTGGGGTGACTGCACTCACCTGTATTTAGAGTGAATCATGGCGTAGATAAAAGGATTGTAGATGGCTGATGCCTTGGCTATAACAGCAGGGACAGCTTTGGAATAGGGATTGAGGACGCTCGCGTATCTGAAATGTGTAAAGTGTTTGTGAAGACTACAACTGTACATCATCACAGGTGTGATGAGACAGGAACTGTGTGTTGTGTAGCATTTCATCATTTCATATGATATATAAAAGGTGGAATATGATTCATGATTAATGGCTAATATGAATTGCAAGACCCACTCCAAAGGCCTGTCCTCCAGGCAAACAAGATTGTCTACGTACCAAATCCAATCCAATCACAGTTTAATATGCAAATGCAGAGCTCAGCGCTGACTGTGGAAAACCGATACCTGGAACCAATGACCTGAAGTCAGCCAGAACAAACATTTGAGTGAAGAGTAAACTTTCATCAGATGACAGTAAATATATTGAAGTACACAGTTTTTGGATGTAAACCAGAACCTGGTGTTTCTTTCCACTATTTACCAAAAGATTCCGTCCTGCGGCAGCAATGGCTAGAAATTCTTAACAGATATCAAGCTCACACATCTAAGTTTGTTGAAAGACTCTAATCTGCCAAAGTCACAGGGTTGTGCTAAGAGACTAATTTTGAAGCCAGATGCTGTGTAAGCATCTATGTGGGGACATCTACAGCTAGCAAGAGTCAGCATGCATCAGCAAGTATTGTTTTACTTTTCTAAAATAAAAATCTGAGACTCAAATATTTACAGCTAAATATTTCCGATATCTACTCGCTATCATATTGTCACGCACCGTTTATTTGGCTGTGGTGGGTCAAAGGCATGAAGCTGCATCTAATGCATATTCATAGATCCTGGAACTTACAATTAAGGTGACAGACCAGACCTATTTCCACGCCTTTTTCAAGGATTTACTGAACTTTTTCGTGGAAAGAGAACTGTCAGATATAATGTATTTCATAGCAGAGTATTTATATATGCTTTAAAATGTGAGTGGAGTGGGACTTTAATAATTATGGAAAGATCTATTAAATGTCTAGACACAACTAATGGTATCAGACCAACAAAAAAAAAAAAATTAGATTATACAACCCCTCTCATACTGTATATATTTACCCAGCCCAGGCGATGAGGGTGACACATGCATAGGGCGACCAGGAAAGCACAAACACTATGATGACCACAAAGGCAATCTTGGCCAGCTTCCATTCATTCTTGATGGACTGCTGCTGGATCAGGGTTGATTTCCTCACCTGAGACCCAAACTTCTCCACCTCTCTGTTATGTAAAAGAGAAGTAATACAGGGATTTTGTATTTAATATATAAGCTAGGTAATGGGTGCTATGGACTTAAATGCAGACAGACTAAGACAGAAGAAAAGATGCAATATATCTAGGCAAAATAGAAAATGCTGCAAACAAGGTAAGCAGACAACAAACACAGAGTGGTGATTTTTTTATTGGCTCATTTTTGTTAATTTGTTTTACTTAAGTTGTAGCTTTCACAGGACTGAGGACTAGAGAGTTGAACTACCTTCACTACCTCTGAGAAGGTTGATATACCTTCATTACAGAGTCAGTCCAACATGATGAAGCTATAAACATAAATAATATTTAACTCATATTCATTTAAATAAATCATAATCATATTCACCTATATGAAAAACTATTTACCTGCTTGCATGGCGGATTGCCAGGAACATACACAGATAACAGTAGGATATGATTCCCAGAGGGATGAAGAATACAAAGCAACATAACATCAAAGTATAACTTTTATTGGCTGGTGTAGATGTCACATAGTCCCATGTGCATGAAGTCATCAGACCCTCTGGTATATATGAACCTTATAGAAAAATGACAGAGACATAAGTATCAAGTGTTTGTAACTGTAGAAGTATGATGTAAAATTATTGCAGCAGAGACCAACGCTCTGAGTACCTTCATTTGTATAAAATATTACTTACTCCACCCTACAAGTGGTGCAAGGCTCCATGCTAGCGAGTAAAACCAGACCAGGGCAATGACAAAGCAAGTGCGTTTCTTAGAGGTCCATTGAATGGCCTGCAGAGGCTTGGTTATGACAATATAGCGGTCTAAAGAGATGGCCAGCAGGTTTATCATAGAGGTGATTCCAAATAAAGCTCCGCAGAAGGCATACATTTTACATCCTGTGGTGGACAATAAAGAAGGAAACATTTTATTTATAACATTATTCTTCTGAGTATATATTACATGATTGGTTAGGACTCAAAAGTGCTCATGGTTTAATTTTATATTAGAAGAGAGTGCTATAGCGACGTCAGTGCTTTAGTGATATTTCCTGCATTTCCCTGTATGTTTTTACATTGGATTTTATTTACAATAATACACAGCTACATAACATGTGTAACGTAAACAACACTGACATAAATAGATACATAAAAGATGTATATTTTTTAGAATGTCATTAAATACATAAATAATAAATATAATTGAATATTTAAAACAAAATACCTGTTTCACCAAATATCCACCCCTTGTAAATCGAGTTAACAAAGAAGATGGGCGACTGTGTGATTGCCATCAGGAAGTCACTGACTGCCAGGTTCATGATGAAAAAATTGGGGCGAGTCCGTAGCTTCTTGTTGCTGAAACACATGATGATTGAGACGTTTTAAATCAAAAGTGTTCGGTAGCTTACACTAGTAGTTGACACTATTATACAAAATCAATTTCCAGAATTTATTAACAGAAGTAACAGTACATACATGGCCTTTCAGCAGAATAACAATAATTTTCTTATCTTCAGTTTAAGTCCATTAGGCTAATTACATCTCATATCATATGTAGTCAAATCAACCATATGTTCTGTGTATATAAGGGAGTAACTGGCTGAATTATTGAATTCATGTATTGATTTATTTAGTACAGTTAGGTTTGTTTTTAGTTCTTTAAGGTGATCAGAAGACTTCATCTGTTCTGGTGAACAGAAGAAACTGTGGATGGAAGGTGAAACATCTTCAAGAACTTAAAACAAGTCCAGTTGCCACTGAACAGCGTTTTTTGGGGGAAGAACTCATTGCTTCCACATCAACCACTAAATCTTTGCTTCACCTAAACATTGTGGAGTGTAGGATTGAAAATGTATCACCTCACTGAAATTGTTTGTTTTGCAAGCCTCTGAAATTAGACACCAGTATATAAATGTCACTATTGTTACTATTCAGGTTTAAGTTTTATATATTACATTGGACATATTATAGAATCTGATAAGTGTCACCTAACACATTTTTTGTTGCCATGTGAGTAAAAAAGTAGTCTTCAGGCAGACAGCTTCAGTGAATTAACTTCTTACAGAGTTTCAGTGGAATTTGAACAGTAGAGCTCTGTGCTACCGCAGTCAAAATGTGCCCTCCTTCATGACTTCCTAGAATTTGTTCTTGAGACTAGTTCACATGGAGAAGTATGGTTGGCATAGCTTCACAGTTAATAATAATCTCTATCACTTGTTTTAACCAGATGTTAAAAAAAACTTCGTTTGAGATTCAGTTAATTTCCTGAACTTGAGTTAAAGTTATTGAAATTTAACCTGTGTTAACTGAACTAAAGAAGACCTGTTGAATCAATTGTTACAGATTTGCTGTTCTTTTACATTTCTCAATTTCTTCATTTAACATGAAAAACTTAACACAGACAATGTGCATGGCTGTTTCCAGGTGTGAACTAACCAGCAACTTTGCATAATAAATAAGGTCTTTTAATTACAAAGAGTATTACCACCCAAACAATACATGTTGGCAGTCTGCTAGTATTCTAGTTTGACCTTTAAACAAGGTTGAGTGAACTCAGAAAATGTTCTTTGATTCTACTGAATCCATTTATGATATTTTACAGTGTGTATGTTTAATTTGTTTCTGCCAACATATGCAACACAGAACAATAACTACTACTAATACATCAAACTTAGTCAAAGCCAAATGCAACTTCCTGTGTATACTGTATGTCTTCTGCCAGAAATGTATTACCATATGTGAAATATGTGAAATATAGACTATATATAGAGACTGTTAAGAAGCAGTACAGTACACAGACAAACACATCACATCTTAAGGAAAATGTCCTTACCAGTAAAAGGCATATATAACCAAGGCATTCCCAGTAACACCTACTGTTCCAATCACCAAGACAAAGAAGGCAACAATGTAGTGAACGTGGTCCTGGACATCAACCTGCCGATAGAATCCATGTTCCATGTCCATTTCTGCAAAAGCAAGCGCATGCGGGTGTCAGCATCAAAAACGTTTTTTCTTCATCTACAGTATGTTCTAGTGACTTTCATGCAAACCCAGTCTTCCTCTCTGTTTCTCTGACCCACTAAACTTTGCAGCATTATGTAAGAGCACTTATTGTGATCAGCAGGTTAAACGTCTGTGGGCCAAAATACGTGACAACATACAGCTTGTGTCTGCAACAGTGGATCTTTATTCAGTTCTTACCACCACCATGAAGTCACTCCATAAAGTGGGTGTGAATGATAGAAAGACACAAGACTCACAGATCACAGCTCCTATCTACACACTAGGAGCTATATGTATAAACCCTACATATGTGCAAAAACTATGTATACTTTTCCTCACATAAATTATATTTATCAAAACAGTATGTATGCATCTAGGCATACAGACAAGGTGTATACATACAGTATTTCTTTATGGATCCAACTATAAAACAGGGATGTACAGTAGTTCCAAGAACTTCAAACTTCAAACTTCTTCCACACTGCCTTAAAGAGTCTTTAGACAGATGTGACATGAAAAGATTAGGAATGTACATTTTCCAGTAGTGTTGTAGCTCAACTGGAAAGATTATGGCAGCCAATGCCTTTTAATATCAGTTATTAACCTTTCAAATGTTAAAATTGTTTGGCTACGTATGAATTGTGATATGATTGAAGCGCTTTTTATTCTGAGATTCTCACATAGTATTACTAAACTTGTTTATGATGTCATAGTGTACTTCGGACAACCTGCAAATGACACAGCAGATTTTTTTATAAAACAACTCAAGTAAAAATTTAAAATTAATGGCAGTGTGACAGTATATTCTGCCACAAATGTCCAATGATTGCTGTACTGTAAATGACTGAGAAAGGTTTATAAAAGAGGTGATTAAGTCAAGGCATTTATGATAATGAAAATGACTATATATTAAATGTAACCTGCTGTTCTATGTGGTCTTTGCTCTGCTGTGGCTGGGCTTATAAGAGGATTTCTATGTTAATGTGATGGAATCGAGAGTGCACATGTGAGTCGCACAGTATTAATAACATTTATTCTATGTAAAGCCATTTCCTGTCTGCCTCTGATCTGTATTAACAAAGAGGTTAAGCGCCAGTGCAGCCCTTTGTACTGCTGCATCTGTTTTTAGAAGATGCTGTAAAAAAATTATTTATTGCATTATATTTTTAATTTGTTTACAGACATATTATACACTGTGTCCACTGTTAACTCACAATACACAGGTCCAAAATTAAACTTAGTGATGGCACAAGAATCTAACCCAACCCCCCTCAGACCAGCAGTGACTCAGACTCATAGAACATGTACATGAGAAATACGTTTGCATATTAGTGTTGTTAATGTATTGTATCTTTTTAGGTTTTTGCTAAAAATATTTAATAATGAAAAGTAATTCTGTAAATTGATTTTTCAGAATTTACTTTATAATATACAGTATAATCTTTATAATAAACATAGTGAGTTTAAAGGGTATACTATATCTATATAATCTAAATAAGACCAATAGGTGAATTAAACATAGGCATAAAGTGTCAGGTCCACACAGGGAGCTCTTGCTGTGCCCAGTGAAGCCTTGTGCGTCACAGGAGCCCTCAATCACCTCTTTCTTCTACTCATTGAGCATCAAAGCATTGGCTTGTATCTTTCAAATGAGAACTAAGATCACATGGATTAAATACAATCTGGTTTAGTGTGACTGTGTTCACTTTACATCTTCAAAAAGGTACACTTTATGAAAATGTTGATGACCATCTCATGGTCATCAGTGTGTTCATGTTTATTGAAAAATCGCTAATGCGAAGTTCGTGGAAAGCAAATGGATCGATGAGGATGAATTAGGAATGACAGAGGTGAGCATGCCTTGTCTGCTGCCTGCTGCAAATTATTATTATTATTATAATTTACTTTATGAAATGAAGGTGCTTCTTAATTACATTAGAAAATACATATCAAACATTTAAATATGTAGAAACTGTAAATCTTATATATCCAGTTTAAATAAATTATCCTACTGTATTGATGAACATTACTATACGCAGAGCATACCTTGAATCAACATGTGTTTGCTAGACATGGTCAGTTTATTGGTGTTATTCTAGCATTGCATTTATGAAGAAATATCACCTTTATAACACACAATATAGAATACAACAAGAAAGCTAAAGCATAAGGTGAAAACCACTGATACATTTGTAATTTCTTAGTTAAAAATAACCCAAGATAGAGTTATTAAATTAAACTTTTCATTTATTTTCTTGGAAGGTTTTCTCCAAACTTGATTGGTTTTAAAAACACATTATGAATAACATGCAACAAAAAAAAAATACAAAAATAGGTCCCCAACAAACCAAACTAATGTCAGACTTAATCAAAAGTATTACTTTACCTTATCCTGAGCACCTTTCCTCTACAGGGCACCTCTGTGTTTGCAGTGGAGTGTTGAGAGAGGATGAGAAACACTGAGTCTTTATAGCATGTGTTCTACTTTAAAAATCCACCACGCTTAAGGTGTGAATGGATAATGTCGATGACTGTACCTCAAATGTCCAAGAGGTTAGATGGAAGATGTCTCTCACTGTGTCGCAACAATAAGCTGCTGCTATCGGTGCTTGAGAAAATATGAGAATACACAGAAAGACAGATAGTGAGCAGCAACACATTGACCCATCCCCCTGCTGGCTACCCATCACACACAGCTCTCGTATGGCACAATGCATCGATTAAGCTTTGCACGAAACTGCACACAGACCAATTGTGTGTTGCAAGGTGGTATAAACCTGATATAAACATTTTAGGTAAAAGCTTATAAAATCTAAACTCTTGTAAATACCTTTAGAAATAAGACATGAGACTGTTGGGTTTTCTACAATATTCTGTATATTTTTTAATATAATATGTAAGGTCTTAAACCTTACACTGTGCCTCAAGTGCCTTGAGATGACTTATGGTGTGATTTGGCACTATATAAATAAAGCTGAACTGAATTGAAATGAATTTATTATTTTTAAACACAGATTGCATGTTGTGGCACTGTGGCCTTCTAATACTGTATATGGAAGCAAATTTTGAATTCTAGTAAGTGAATTCATAGGGAATAATTTGTGCGTTTTCATAGTGATTGTCAGTGCCACAGTTGTGTCAGAGCAGAAGATGCCATAGCTGATTACATGTGAGGTGTGAAAGTGCCATAGCCCAGTTGCCACCGTGTCCCATTGGGTGCTTTGAGAATTGCAGAGTGAAGTCTTGTGGTTTAAAAAGCATCAAAGCTTTTACATAGTATCAGTCTTGTTCACCGCTCATCCTCTTGAGAAAGGCACTCAGATAAAAGCCTCCCAATGTTTATCATCTCATGCTCAACTGAGCAAGCAGCTGCAACACCTCTGTTGCCCTTAATACATATTTTTTCTACACTGAAATCTGGCCTCTCATTTTTTTGACTGTCACATCACCTTGTTATGTGGGTTCAGAACAGGTCAGAAAATGCAACGACTTATAAAATTGACCTTTTCTGTGAAGATTCTGTCTGGATACCATCTGGCAAGGAGACTATGAGTCTTTACACTTCTGGGCCACTGCACTTAAAAGAAAAAAGACCTATCAACATGCACCAGTTTCCAACCAGTTAATCTGACAGACAGCAGTATCACAGAAAGAAGAAAAATGGTTACAACTTGCACTTTTGTTGATTTTGTTTTCTAGGTCATGTGTAGTTTTGTTTAATCATTTGTTGTGTCAAACAACATAGTTGTGAAGACCAGCTGATTCACTGGGAAGACATTTAGCATCATGGGTACAAGGCTGTTTTCTGTATGTAGCTCAGACAAAGAGAGCTTTCAGTAAATCTGTATACTTCTTCCGAAAAGTAAACTGAAGTGTTTCCAAGGGAAGTATGCAGAGGAACAACTCAGTGTAATAAACATGCAAATTAGTGCAGTATGACTATGACTGAGTAAAACCAAGATGATTTTACCTAAGGTTATAATAGATTTTTTTTTGTTGCCACACCCGAAGAGGTTTATTTCTGGAGTAATTTTGCAGTGTTGCATTTAATCATACATAGAGGCCGCCTATTATCACAGCTACATAATGAATTGTATTGTACAAATAAAAAATGTAAAAACTATCATTATGTGGTCACAGTACCTGTTTGTGTGTGTGTGTCTGTTGGAACATCACATCTGTCTGATTTTTTTTTGTAGCCTGGAGGAAGTGCAATTAAAGATAGGAGGATGTGAGAATCACAACAACATAACAACACCGCCAACATATGAACATAGAAGGTGTGGACCAGGAAGAGGCAGTTGTGCTAAATGGTACATCACAGCTAACAGGCATGATAACCCAGGCTCCTCCTTGCAACCATAATATAGCCTTACACTAACACATACTAATATCAGACTGTAAGAGTTCTGTTTGTTGCATCTTTTTCCTGAGGTGATCCAACCACATAAATCAAACGTCCAATTACTGTCAAGCTGGTCTGTCACCTCTATCACTCCCTCTGAGGTGTGAAAAGACAAAAACATCCTGCAAAATAAGTTTTAATAAAAAAGCTTGAGGACCGATCTGCCCTTAGATGAGCAATGGTCTAAAGAATCAAATTCAAGAAGAGGCAGCTCACTTTGTGCGAGTATAAACTGAAACAGAAACTGTCACTTTTAAAAATGGAATGAAGGACGTTAACATCAAGTTCATATGAACAGCCACAACATTAAATCCATGGGAAACGTTTAATGCTGGCCAGGATTGACAGGTGTCACAACACACAGTGCAACTTGCAGAATGTGGGGCTTTGGAGCCGCCCATGCTGATCCATGTGCACCACAACTTTAAAACGACCACGTGATATTGATGCTTGATTGGTCAATGACATGACAAGGTAGGAAAATGTGTCATCTTTGTCAGTAAATGAAAAAAATGTAGTTGTTAGAGCTGTGTGCAAAGTGTGAGACCACACTGAAAGTCACTGAATGTAAATCGAGAAATCATAAGTTAATAACTAGTTTATTAATAGGGAAATTATTTTGTCTTGATACATCTGTTTCAAAAAAAGTAAAGAATTTTCCAGTAGAACAAGACTTATAGGTAACATTGTTACAGTGGCAAACACTCCGCCATACAGAAGCGAAAGTGTCATGAGTCAAATTATTTATCTAAACAAAGAGGAACTTTCTCAGTGTCAAAACTATGGGAAAACTAGGTCAAAGGCTTGATGTGGGCATTTAGATGAACGTTCGTTTCTTTTAATATTGTTATAGGTTCTTTAGTTAATGGGATTTACACTAAAGACCACACACCTCATGAAAATACAAATTGTGTATGTGGTATCTGTATCAAGCATTGACAAGCCTAAATCCTCAGTCTGATACAATATGTTGAAGATTCGTAGTCGTTACATATCTTGGTGTTTCTCTCTGCGCATTTTGTCCGTGTTCTCATTCTCTTTCTGTTCTCTACTGTTACAGCATTGTTTCATGTAAAATTCTTTGGAGTCATAGTCGAGTGCATTACTTTAACTGATGTTGCTTATCTTATTGACATAGATTAGATTACCAAAACACTAGAAACCTCTGCTATTATAACACACCCCACTATGACAACATATACTATCACAATAATAAACATATATTAGAATTATCGTCTTTCTGACAAAAGCAGAGTTTTCCACAGAGCTTTCAGATTGTACAGGTGTAACTGACAAAGTGGGCAGTGAGTGTATGTCTTATTAATATAGAGTTTATAGAGTTAATAGGTGTTGTGTTTGAAAGTGCTTTTGGCGGTGTGTGTGCATGAGAGATGGAGAGAGAGAGAGAGACAGAGTGCAAAAGTGTAAAGTTATTTATGAAAAATTGTCAGTGCACAACTTTTATCATTTATGTAATTAGCCAACTTTACATAGTCAAGCTTAAAACTAACAATAAATTAATTTACAACTCAGTATTATCACATGCAGAAGTTTTACAATTTCAGTTCGATCTCAGCATCAAATGTGTTCTCATGATAATTTAATGTAAAAGTTCAAGTCAAGCATTTTCCTTTTCCACTTGTAAACACCAGAGGGCGACATGTTGACTTTTTAGCCTTACAGGAAAAAATGGACAGTTTACAGTACATATCACCAGCAACACTTCTGATATTGTGCAAACATCTCTCTTGGCCTCTTTCCCTGGACTGTGGACATTGTTTATTTCGAGTAGGTTGTTTTATTTGTGTTGTGTATATTGGTGGCTGATGTTACAAAAATCTGGTTTATATACTGATAAGCATGTGTGTGTATGTGTCTATGTGTGTCAAGCAACTAATGAACTCTGCAGCTTCCATAATTCTGCATTGATGTCTTGTTGTTAACTAGAAATTAGTTTCCCTGTTGTTATATAGTATTTAGATTAATTGCTATTTTATAGACTTCAAAGTACAACCACACAGCAGCAAAAGTGTGTTTACCATTTCTAGTAAATGTTAATGGCATGAACGAGATGTGTGTGACCACCACAGTTTTTCAATTCTGGCTCAGGTTGTGCGGATATGTGATAAGGGATTTCCTGAACTAATAAAGAATCGGATTGTGACACATCATAAATATGAAATGAGGAAGGAAAACATCATTAGGCTACTGAATATAAACAGCTGCCACAGTTTGGATGTGTAAGAAGACTTATTCTGCTAGTATCAGAAGCCACAGTGGCTGTTGTTGAAAAATTAGATTATGCACAATTCACTATTTATGAAGCCTCGCATTGAAAAAATCAACAGCTAAGTGCTTTTGATTCATCACAAAGCATATCAGTGAAATTTGGTGTTTAAATGAGAACATGAAGTGTGGACGGTATCCAAGAAGAGAGTACAAACACAGAATAAACTTGTCAAAATAATGTGAAAAGTAGCCTTGTAATTATTGGCAAATGTCCTTAGGTTGGTTGAAACCAAAATAAATTTGTTTGGATCACATGTTGGATATGGAAATGTACTGATATGTGTAGGGGATCTGACATTAGTAGATAGTAATGCAAGTTTGTAAACCCAGATACTGAATGAAAAGATGAAGCTTGGCAGGAGATGACAGTGATCCCAGACGTGCTGCAGAAGTCAGTAGAGTGAAAACTTCAAAAAGAAGAGGAAGGAAAAAGTGAAAACAATGATCTGGCAAAGCATGTCTCCTAGCTTGAATAGAACACATTTAGAGTATTTCAAAGCTGGAAGTAGAGCAAACAAAGAGCAACTTAAAAGAGTCACTGAAGATGCTTACTTTAGTTATAGTGGGTTCTTGCATATGAGAATTTTATTATTTGTTTATTCAACATGTTTGTTCACATTAACTGTCTTGATTGTTTTTGGGCTTTGGCTCAAATCAAATAGAATTTGGAAATGAAAAAAAGTTCTGTATCATCTGTTCTGCATGTAGCTATAGCCTGGACCTACTTCACAGCATGTCTTTTCACCAAACTTGCAATGAGAAGACTTATAAATTTTAATTGTGTATGATCACTGGATACAGATTGGGGATTGAATGGTATTCTTGGCGCTGCAAGGAGAGATGATGCTCTCATATTGCAGATAAGGTTCTGTTCTATTTCAAATATTTGAATAATAAATTTAGAAAGTGCACCTCATTGCTCAGGCCCTCTAGAATACATTCCAATACTGTTAGACACTCTGACCTTGAACAAGAGCCCAAAGGTTATGCACCCATTTCAAATTAAGGACACGTGCATGGCCATTTATGTATCTGAAGTTTGATTCATTTCAGCAGCAAATGCTGCTATGCATCTGTGTAGTCTCCTCTCTTCATAGTTTTCTGATTATGTAGTTGGACGATCAGACTTATCACAGATACACTATCACTTGATTGATGATAAGGGTCATTCATGTCAGGATATCACAGAGATGCAGTTTATGGAGGTTTAGTACCACCTTGTGGATCCTGATGTACAGCACCTCCTGCAGATTGTTGTAGGTGTAGGTGGTCTGAGGTGGGCCTCTCTAGTTGTAAATAGTCTTCTGACACGTGTGTGACCACTACAGTATCTATGAACTCTCACCTCTTAAAGCTTAGCTTTACCACCTGGGGCTGGACTGTTTCTGATCTTGCAGCACCTCCAGCATGCTGGTGCACAGTTTTCTGCCTGTAGAGAACCTCAAGGCCCGCTTTACAGTGCACACACTTACAAATCTATGTGTGTGTATGTGTGCACGCATGGTCCTTTTCAGAAAAACAGCTCCATTACAAAGGTATTTTACGTGGACGTCTTTGGGACAGTGTTACCAAGTGGCTCATGTTTCTAAATGATACTTTTATGTCCTTGCTTGTTATAGAGTTTGTTTATATTATGAAAACCTCAGTAAAATACAGTCACATTCAAGGTTAAAGGATATGCAGCTCTGTGCAAATTATGTGCAATATGGTTTCCACTGCTAATTTTTTGTACAGTGTAACCGGTCAGCTGTCTTGCGTTTCATCTCCAGCTTTTGATCTGTTTAATTTTGAGGATGCTCAGTGTTCCACACTCTGCAAGTGAAGGCTTGTCCCTACATCACTGTAAATAGGACTCAACTGTAAAACTGGCTTTAGCTTTTGCTTATTTTGGGCTTAAGCACATCTGGGGTGTGTTATGACTAAGGCACTCTCTTCCCATCAGATCATCACACACACACTCTCTTTCACTTGCATTGTGTGAAAGCATAACAAAAGTTGCCATTAAAGCTGCAAAATGTCTTTACGGCCTACACAGAAGTGGGAGATTTAGTGTGTAGTTACTTTGAAAGAGACAAATAGTGCATGATACAAAAACATGGCCCAGGTGTGGTATTCAGTGAGCGGTCCTCAGGTGGGTCTTTTCATGATCCACACGATGAAGTATGATAGCTCTGTTGATGCACTTCTTCATCTGCAGCATCATTTGTTCCTCCTACATGGCACCTAAGACCCCCCCCCCAACTCTATTCACTTTCACTGCCTCACCATCTAATGATCCTCAACATCCACCAGCACAATCATATACACCTCTTTGATCAGCTTGATTGCACCTTAGTCGTGTATAAAAAAGATACAGCGACTACAATAGGCTAAAACGTGGCTCACTCCCACTGCCTAGCCTAGTCTCTTTTTCATTATCTATTCTCTTTTATTCCCTTGTCGACATGCAGTACAGAACAATGCAGCGCAGGGGGACAGCGTGGAGGCTCATGGCAGGACTGGTAACATGATGAGACACCAAAGGCCAGGTGAGTAAAAACCCCCTCCACAGTGGGACATGTGTCACAGTCCAACCATGTCTCCAGCCTTTTTTGTGGTCTAGCGTCTCTCTTCTTTGGCTCTCTCACCCTCCAGCCATAACGATAAAGCTCCCATCTGCTGTAGGGACCCAGGTCTTTCTCTCTCTGAACTGATCCCTCACAGCAGTTTCCCCTTTGTCAGATATGCCGATCACGTTTCACTTTTGACACCTCTCTGTTTTACACTTGCGACAGGTACCGAAGTTCTTCTGTTCTCAGAAGAAATGTATTAGAAATATGATAGTCTCTCTTTCCAAAGCGTTGCCCTCTGCGCCCTTGTCTCCCTGGTAAAAACAGTATTATTTAAAGAGAGAGGAAAAAAATATTCTAAAGGATTGCATGAGTGTGTTGATCCTCGCTAAGAGTTGGAAAATTGACCCTTCATCTGACCTATAGATTACCAGAGAAGTTGTAGTACTTATCTTTCCAAACTCACTTAATTCTATCATTTCTTCAATGCAGCAGTTTTCTATATAGTAACATCTACTTTGATACCTATGAGTGTTATATTATATGTAACTATTTGGCTGTCTTATCTATCAACTTTCTGCCATATATTATCTATCTGTAACATCCATTTAAGAGGCTGTTGTTCATCCATAGTATTTTCAGCTGTTTCAGTGTGTCAGTGTTGCTGCTGGTGATTCAACTCAGAAACTCAAACAAGCCAATTGTTAGTAACATGAACCGACTCAGCATCCTAACCTACAGTGTGTTCACCTGTCATAGGTCAAAAAGACAGCTGTAGTGTTTGCAGACTATGGTTTAGACTGGTAAAGTGTCTTGGAATGGGAGTGATGTGTGATATGACGCCGTGTTATCCGGTTACAGTCATGTTTAAGTTCATGTTGTCATGTGTCAAGCTCTGGTATTGATCACTCATCACTGCTCATTGTTTGGATTTGATTGACCCTATGATTGTGAGATGTTCATAGTCCCTAATACTACTTGATTTACATCGAGCTGCGTTTTATGAACAAAAATAAATTTTCTCTTAGAGGCTAGACAAATGTATGCCAAGAGCAGTTCAACATCTGACACCTGAACCTTAACCTATGAACCCAAGCGTGTCTCCAGATACTAAAGCTATCAGGTGTACTCAAAACAACAAATGAAAAGAGTTAAAATGTTCGCTGAGCTCTAAATGACTAACCACCTTGTTTGCTACAAATCATTATTGGCCTTGAAACACCTGAGTGATTACCAAATAAACCTGACCTCGGTTTTCTGATAATGATGATAACATACATATCTCAGCATCATTTTTCTGAATTGTCTGATCTTTATCAACAGTTCACACTCAACTCTGTTGTTCATAGTCCCTGTAAGATCAGACACACCCACACAAGTTAACCGCTGTAGCTGAAATTGATCCTCGATTTCCTTTTAATAAGCCACAGTATCCACCAAGGCCATAATACAGTGTGTTGTTTAATTAGTTCATGCTTAATATTACACTGTAGTTGATTTAATCTACAATCCACACCTAGTAGCAATCACTAATTTATTTATTGGCCTTGGAAATAAATTAACACTACTATTCTACTTTTCCCGTAACCTCTACTCCCAGGTGGACTGATTCGATTATCCAGGTGTTACATTCAACTGTCTCTCTGTAAGCTCCATTCTGTTTGTTATTTTAAGCCACTTGTTATGTGTTATCCATGAAACAAAGTTCAAGGTTGCCACCACATTTGACTCACCTTTCTTTTCATTACAGAACAACAGAGCAGTGGGGTTTTTTTTAGTGGTATGACTGACTGCTATGTGCTAATACTCGCGTTTGTAAAATTTAGAAGTAGTAATGTAATGTAATAGTAATAAAACATGAAACACAGGGAAACATTGCATCCTGTTTTGCATAATCATGATTCATATCTCTCAGGGTTGCAAAAGTTCACCTCCCCTTTGTCCACATCTGTCCTTAATGCATTTAGGCTGCCTGGCAGCACCAGGAGTTTATGCATTTTCACATGGGTGGCCCCAGTTAAAACTTGAACTTCTAACCCTAGCAGTGTGCGAAACATTTTCTACACAGTCTCAAAATAACTCATACAGAATTAATAAATAACTGTATACTTAGCTATTTTTGTGTAGAGTTTTATAGAATTATATAACATGCAATCTGGATATGAAAGAAGCATCCAGCTATTGGCAGTTTAAATTATATAAAACCTTGTAAAAATATTTTCAGTTGAGTTCAGAAACAAAAAGCACAAAAAAAACTTTTAGTATGTGTGAAATCCCCATTTGCTCAAAAAAGTCTCTCGTGCTAATCCTATTCAAATGTATTTTATTTTGCTCTTGATGAAGGCCTCAGCTGAAATATGTTGGTTTCACATTAAAGTGCATAGTTTGAGTGTTGAAATTTGATCTCCCTTCTCCGTGTACCTTAGAAGTATAGTTAGTTAAGTGCCAAAAATTCTTTAGACTTCTGAGTCAATTCTGCCATTTTGTTTAAAAAAAAAAAAAAGCAATAACTTGCAATTATATTTACAGCTTTCAAGTGTTTAAACTGTATTTTTTTCATATTAAGTTAGCTTAGTGTGATCAAATGTACCTTCCAAACACAGGGCTCAATTGATTCAAAGAACAGTAATGTTCCTTTTTAATTTGCTGAATTTAGATGTGTTACATATTATAAGTTATTGCAGCGATTGTGGTTTAGTTGGTGGGGTAGTCAGCGGGTTGGTGGTTTGACTACCGGTTCCACCTGATTCCTGGTCACATGTTGAAGTATCCCTGGACAAGAAACTGAAGCCAGAACCCTCGGCACCTCAAAGGAGAATTTCCCCAAAGGTTAATAAAAGTATAAACTATTATTACTCTTCAACCAGTCAGCTACGAATTTGCACATTTCATTACATGAAACTATTTTACTATAAAAAGTAAAGTAAATAAACAAAGCAATTTTGTCTTGTGAATAGTTAGATGTGTCTATATGGTCTATATGTCTATGTGGTGAATAAACCAAAAAGATTCCTCTCTCATTTTTACTATTCAAGTGATTTTCAAGGTGATCATGCTGCTACGATCAACTGTCTTGTCCTCTGAGAGAGACATTATATCCTCTGGGTATTACTGACAGGAACCATGATATGTGTGTGTGTCTGTATGTCACTTAATGCCTGTGCGAACGTGCACACTTACACACAGGTCCGAGTGTGAATGTGTGTCTCACAGTGTATTTATGTAAGTGGCTGACATAAATACATCAAGGGGAACACACAGCTGCCCAGTGCCACTCTTAGTTGTTAAGAACTGAAATGGGTTTTGGGACTGTTTTACTCAATTTTAAGTTTCCTTCAGTGAAATTGGTTCCCAGGGAGAACCTGCGCCAGACTGTCGTCTAGCACTTTCTATGGTGAATGTGCAGCAGTAGAGGAAATATGGACTTAGCACGTCTCACTGCACAGCCACCGGATGGCTGTAGTGAAAAGGACCTGCTCTGATCTCAACACATACCAGGCTGGATTAGAACAGGGAACCAGAGCAGAAACAGGATCTGAGCCTCTCTGCTGTCGGTCTATAACTCTGTGCTCCTTCCTAAAGTCATCCTCAACACTTCCTTTTCCAATAAGTGTGACCTGGTTATATTGGAGACAGGGAAGCTTTGTAAAAGACCTGGCTTCACGCACCGCAACTTTAGCAGAGCCACCCAGCAAGCAGACTTGAAGGCTCAAATCTCAAATAGTTCAAAGCTGTAAAGTGATACAGATACATAAAACGAATGGACAACAAGCAACACTATCATCCTTCTTCCCAAGGGAACTTTTCTGTCTTTGCCCAGTGGTTTTAATCAGCAGTTAGTTAGCCCTGTTTGTCTAGTAACACAGTAGGAGGAGGTGCTGGTGGACACTCTTTGAATGCTAAAAACTGTAAAGCCTGCATAGGGCCTGACACTGTGCCACCTTAGCAAGGAGTGCTGGCATCCCACATGACCCATTTTTGATGAGGGGCACCACTGACAGCTGCTGAAAGTCAGGGGTCAAAGTCATGCCAGGTAGATATCAGCAGTCAGGATTACATGCTTTCGATTGCAGGCAGTGAAAGATGCAGAATTAAAAGAGGTGAGCAGCTCTGTCATTTTAACCACAGACACTTGTTCTATGACTATAGGCAAAGTGTTGGACCCATCACACAAAACGCAGTACACAGTACATTTCTTCTGAAATTCATTTTTCAATCCTATGCAGGCAGCTGAACACACATGCTCCCTGAAGTGTTCTAGGTTCAGTAGGTTTAGCAGTAGCCAAGCCCAAAAAGCATCTCAGACAGTTTATCTATGTATCCCACCTGTCCTGCCCTTCACACTTTTTTATTAAAAAAAATCCCTAAACCCTTCATCAATATTTTGAATAGTGCAAAAATGCTGGGAGCAGCGAGGTAAGTGCTTACACATCAATAACTTTCGCTCCTCTCTGCTGCACTCGAAGGACCTTGAATTCACCATCTTCATCTTGGCTGCATAAATTCACTGTCCCGTGTGGGAGTCTTACTGGATTCCCATTTGCTCATGTGTTGATAATTCACCCTTGACCAATAATAGGCTGTTCACACAACATACAGCTGTGGCTGTGTATTAACAGGCTAAACCTTCATGTACTATTGACCCTAAGAGAAGCTCTTTCAGCTTTATAACTTTTCAAATTAGGTCATACAGTCAATTAAGAAGTGCAATTACTACTGTGTGATTACCTCCATCCACCATCTGCACATATAGCAGGATTACACCACAAAATGATCATAATGTAAATATATACAGTATATAGTGAAAAGGGTTTGAAAGGACATGTGGGTTTTAAATGTCTCTCCCTACACTTTCAGTATCTGTGTCCGAGAGATTTAACCTTCCTTACTTCCTCCCTTCTATTTATAACAGTGTCATAGTCCTGCTGCACTTTGATAGTACCAAGTGATCTCATTTACACAGCAGCACACACACACAGTCACACATATTTTTGCATGCATACAGTCTGTGTGAATGATGCCACAAATGTTAGTAAAATGTTTGAGCAATGAGTGAAACGAATGGAAATACTGCACTGGGTGCCACAATGGCTGGACATTTGGAAGCTGGCCATATCTGAATTGTTGCATGTCCTAATGGATCAGCTGAAAGCTATGTGAATCCTTCAGTATCAGACTTGACTACCTGCACTGTCGCTCTCTGTGCCAAGAGTGATCCAGGCCACTTTGCCTGCTGACAGCTGAGCTCACTCTGACAGACAACCAGTGCTCCTGCACACAGTTACAAGCAGAATGCAGAATGAGAGGCCACTGACCTGATCAGCATTAATGCCCAGAACACACGCTGTGCTCAGGGTGGACACAATGAAAGGTACATCTTGATAATATAAATCAATTAAAGAGTCCTGTGACACATGAAGTGAAATGAATGAACAATAATATTTAAGCAATAATGTAATTATATAATTGTTGGACAAGACAAGACACTAAACCCTGTTGTAGTGCTGACATGTACTGTCTGGCAGCTGTCCAAACGTCCCATGGGGATCAATAAAGTATGTCATTATTATCATTATTATAAAAGCTAATTCACTGAAATGTGTCACATTGTCAAGATGCTTCTTTCATTTTGTGCGCTTGCTGTTTGTCACTAAAAGGCAAATCTGCAGTGCAGTGTTTCATTCATATCATCATAATTCACAGTCTCCAGTCGTAGCTACATGCTGTTATCACCTAAATAATATTAATTTGTTAGTTTTAAAACAAAATCGAGTTCTTTCAACAAAAATGTAATTTGTGTGATAGTCAGATATCATCAACAACTATTCACTTACATACAGTAGATGACCTTGATTTGAACAGAAGCGTCGTTCAACTTCATATTATCTATTATACGTTGGTTTTTTTTACAGCTTGCCAGAAATCGGATATGGAAATGGATTCAATTAAGCGATTAAATTGAAGTACAAGTACCCCAAACTTGAATACAAGTACAGAAATTGAGTTTTGACGAAATTCGACGAACATCAAATCAGTTGCACTTGTTTGTCAGAGAAGAATCTCAATATACTAATTATCTCAAACCACAAAAAAATAAAATAAATAAAAGTTAAATAAATACTTCATTTGTTTGTGTTTGGTTAAGTTGTTCATTGAGTTATATTTATTGCATCTTCTCGGTGTATTGTGTGATCAAGTTTCATCAAAGAGAACATTGTGTTAAAGTCAAAAGAAACCATGTGACGACTTTTATAGCATGTTACAAGCAACAATGAATAATAGAATCAATTGGTAAAACAGACTTGAAAATAACCATGAACAGGTTGCCAGTTGTGTCTCATATCACTTTAACCTTAAACACGATGATTTTTCACAAAACAGGTCATAATCAAGGGAAATAATGAAAACAATGAGACATGATAGCAAAAGTCTTCTAGAGAAAGTGATTATCTGGGCGGGGGGCGGGCAATTGTTTGGCATTATTTTTATATTAAACTAAAACAGATGTGGCGTTCTGGGTTGTTTGTGTGAGTTTTGTTATAGGTTCATATAAACTCTGTGGGGAGTCATTGATATTTCCATCTGGGGGCCGGTCAGCGCTCCCTGGAGACTTGTCATCAAAAATTGAGGCGCTTATCCCATCAGTGGCACAAATAATGAAAGACGTTCTCTTCTGTGTGAGTGACGAGTCTCTTCCTCACACCCCATGTGGTGGTGATTCGTTCAGCTTACTCATGTTCCTCCTCCAGACAAATTAATATTTATTAAAGACACTCAAGTATTCATCTCAGGGGACTCATGACACTCCCAGACTATGCAGCACTGTCACATAAAGGAACTCTCTAAGATGGATCTATTTTTGGTGACCATTATCTTCACAACTCAGTGTGTATGAGACAGAGGAGGGTCACAGAGGAATCTTTTGGTGACACAACTGCAGATATCAATAAACAATACAGCCCCTGTCTGTCATATCTCTGAGCAGATCGTGTCCTGTACTAGTCAGAGATGTCGTCTGCGGGGACGTGTAAAAATATCTCATAACATGTTAGATAAATGTAATTAAACAAATATGTGGGTACATGGGATACTAAGATATTAATTACAGCCAGTGTTGGGAAGGCTACTTTTGTAATGTAATATGCAACAGATTACTTGTTATCCTGAAAAAAATTTAATGCAGCTATTTCAATTACCCTATTAAATGTATTCTTTGATTTTGATTATGTTCTCAACAAATAAGGTAATAAAGTTGAGACGTCCTAAAAGACATTGACACCAGGCAGTGTAAACCTCAGAGTACTCAACGCAGACTGAAAGACTACGTGTTTATTAAGGTCATCATAGTGGTGATGGAGTTGTACTGTAGTGCATTTTTATTTTTTTATTTTGGCAACCCTAATTACATAAATGTATGATTGCAAAAACAATGTAAGCTATTTTGACATCACCAAAAGTTTAATAGAAACGTTTAGCATAACTTTGCATTTCTCAGCTTTCCCATCTTTACTGAAGTAATCCTGATCCGTCAAATAACCTTGATAGACCACATTTAATTGTGACAGCACTAGCTCTTCCTTGATGACTCTGTCTTTTATTATGATCCACTGTATGCCCATTCACATTATGCTCATGCATTTGAACTTATTTATTTAAGCACCTTTTTCTTTCATTGATTCTCTTTACCTGCTTGTTCCTGTATGGGTAATTTCAGCCTGTAGGCTATCTCAGCATGCACTGACAAGGAAACATCACACAGTGCTGTTTTCAGAACAGTTTAGTATTTCTGTTTAACCACATAAAAAAGCAATTTCTTTATTGATTTCATTGTGGAGGGAAAGAGTTGTGTGAGTGTAGCATAAACATAGCGGAGGTGTCCACTTTGCTATGGCGTATCCTGAACTAGTGTGATGCTTTAGTGATGAAGAGGGCAGGGAGAATTATGACTGCTGATGTGAAGGATCGTTGCAACACCTAAATCACAGGGACTGGGCTCAGTTTCAGATTTGACAGAGCAGCTCATTTACAGTAGCTCATATCGGAATATCAGAAGCAAAAGCGTGACTTCAGTCAGGGTGGAGAACTTAACTATGTCTGATGAATTTGTAAAGTATAAAGATAATTACCATGTGACCATATCTGGCTAGAGTAAGCATAATAAATGATGAAAAGTCTACATTTTATAAAATCTCTTTAAAAACAGTGAATTATTGTGCAAGGCTTAAGACTACACTGTACAACTCAGCAGCAAACATCATCACAGCTTATTCAGAACACCAGAGGAGCTGTGTCATTGAGTAAAAATAATTAAGCTCTGTGAAAGGACATATAAGTCAGGGTAAACAAATGAAACATTAGTAGCTGTCAGTCAGATACCATGTGAGAACATGGCAGAAAGGAATCTATACAATGAGGACTTGGCTGAATAATGATGTAGATACTTTGAGTATGGGTAGGGCATGCAGACATTTTCAAAGGAAAACATGTATTGACAAGACGTTTCAGCCCATGAGCAAACAAATATGAGCCTTAATCCCAATGAATAACAGATATTTCAGCATGGATTCAAAGTGTCAGTGCAGGGATTTCAAATCTTTTATTAAGCAGCCATCCTCAGCAGCACTTAACGTGTTCGATTAAAACCAGAATGCGTCTTGGAAAAGCAAGAGTTTAGTTGTTGGAAGGAGCCGCTCCGTTCTGGCAATGCACACAAAATTACTTTAATTCGTAACTTGTGGTATTTAGTTTTGCAAAAGATGAAAGGTGACTGTGGCTTGTAAATCATAAAGGCTGATGGAAAGACTTTCTCGGATGCCACATCTTAGCTGCTCAGAGTCCTCCTTTTGTGGTGAGTGCCGTGTTGCCCTGGGCTCACCTTGACACGAATATGCTTATTTAATGACCAGATGTTCCAAGGCGTGTTTGAATTACATCCGTAGGTGATAGGATTCTTTTGGAGTGGAAGAAATTACAAATTCCTTACATTCAGGTTAATATAACAAGTGTCCACAGTTACCCAAATGCTCGTCTCGCCCATTTACAAATATGTTCTAGTAAATAGCAAGTGAAGTGGGACTCTTAAATTCGAGATGTGTGTAGCCATCAAACGGAATTTGACACCGATGCGCAGAGAGTGCGGAGATCAGGTTAGAAATACGCATCGCAACAGAACGTCTCCAAATCGCATTCCGCATACTGAAATCTAATCCGGGGACATCAGGATGTGTGACATAATCCCCAAGACATCTGAAAACTGCGCTCCTCCAAACGGGGCTCCGGGGGTGGTTTGGGGAGATTTGTGGAGCTCTGTTATTCACTGTTTGCTCTTGCAGGGATCTATAAAAGAGGGGCGGACACCAACTGCCCCCAAACGTCAGAGCGCACTTAACTATAAATCTTTCCAAACTGCCTTCTGCGCCCGGCGCGGTGTTATGCGCAGACATCTGTCCTGCTTCAGTGAGGACAATGCGTGTGGAAACCCTTAGAGCTACATAGACACTGTCTGACCTGTAGAAAATGGAGAATAAATTCCCCCATCTGTGTTGTTTACTATGTCAATATATTGTAAAATGTCGACGATTATGATTTTTAACGCAGTTCTGGATATAACGGCGTTCTAACTATTTTTATCAAGAGGGAAACAAGAGCTTCTAGCACTGTGGGGAATAGATATTGTGCACCTTTTGTGCCTCGCTTACGCGCTGGACACGCTGATGTCTTCATTGGACTCCTTTCAGTTGGAGATGGTGGATCTCTCTCGGATTTCCAACGTGGAAACGTAGCGTTCAATTAATCAGCGACTGCAACTGAACCCCGTAAGGCGCAGTGTCATTTGGTCTCTCTTCAACACCTTTGGACTCCGAAGTGTGGATAGACGCATGGTTTGGTTAGTGCGCTGGGTCGGAGCATGAATAACACACCTGGTTCTGTAGTTCAGCTTTTTTTTTTCCTATTTGGACACAGACTGAAACTGAAGTCGTAACACGTTCGGATTGTGGTTTGTTAAAACGATTCATGCAGTTGATTCAACTTGGGACACTAAATGAGTCGCGTTTTCTGTTTGGATTTGAACATCAACAGCCAAACGAGTTTCAGGTCTGCATGGGCCATATTTAAGGTAAGTAAGGCATTATATGTATCATTTAGTAGAGTAGAAAACAAACTGTGATCATACATCTTTAGATTATCTGTGCCAAAAGTTCACACAAGCTTCACTTGTTTTTGTTGTAACATAAAGTCAAAATTAAAAAGCCAACTTGTGCCTGAGCAAAGACAGTTGTTGATTGTTGTTGGGACTTTTGCATAGCACGTTTAAGCCCAGTATTTATCTATGCATAGCTGTTTAGGTTTACTGCAGACTCAACATGCCATTAGACAGAGTCACGTAAGCTTTGGGGATCGCCATCTGGCCAACTCGCACCATTATTTAGGCTATCGTTGCCAAAACGCTTTGGTGCGTGCTCCAGCCAACGCATTTTTTTTTTGTGAGGCGCACCCTGCGTGCCTCATTACAAGTAGCAAGAGCTGACCTGATATCACAACAACATTAATATATCATCTTATAATCCTAAGAGGTCTGATCATCAGTAGAGAATAAACAAGTAGCAGGCTGGTAAATCACAAATGCTTGTATTTCTAAAACAATGCAGTAGTTTTACGCACAGATTTGCGCACTGATATTCAGTATTTTTATGTTTTGTGCATAAGTTGATTGAAATATTTTAGGCTTTTCATAAGGACTTAATTCAGAATTCCCTGGTAGGTTTACTCTGATGTTAATATTTACAGTAAATTCCACAATGAGAGAGAGACCAAGTGAGGATCAAAGCCTCTTGACATGATGACAAAAAGTTAATAATACCGACTGAGTCAGGGTAGCTTGGCCACAACACTATATACACATTGCTGACTTAATTATAAATAAGAGTTTGGCTGCATCCTGAGAATCTTCATAATTTAGATTTTTAGTTTTTTTCTGATTTCTAATAAAATGATTAGAATTTAAATATTTTTGTTTAGTTTTGTCTGCCTATTTCACATAGAATACTTATTTTATGTGTTATTTCTGCAGCTTTCTTCATAGGAACTGAGTCTAAGATGAAGTTATGGGATGTTTTGGCCACATGTTTGTTGCTCCTGAGCTCTGTTGCGACACGGCCTCTCTACCAAAACACTCAAGCCAAAGCCAAAAGGACTTATTTCCCCAGCTACAGTGATTCTGCATCCCTATCTGTGGAGGACAAAGAGCCAATGTACCATCGTGAAAACCCCAGCATGCAGGAGATCTCGATGGAGGATCAATGTAAGGCGCACATTCGTGTTTTGACACAAGCTTTTGTTATGTGCAGTCACTGAATGAATGGCAGATAATTGGCCCACATGGGAGACACATTCTAGACACATTATCTGTGCTGTGTGCAAAGATCCTTTAAACAACATGCATCTGACCATTCATACATAAAGTTATATAGTTCATAAGTTGAATTCTATACAAATGACAAACCATACATGAATGTGATCACACAGCCTTTTTGCTGGCCAACGGCACAGGAACAGCACAGTAAGGCAATAGTCAGTGGGCTGAGCCACTGGCAAAGAGTCCTACATTGATAAGGCTCACAGACAGACAGCCTGTCAGACGGAAGATCTTGATTTGTGTTTTATTGCTGTTGTGTGTTACATCACACTAATGTCAAAACAAGTCAGCAGCATGAATAAGAGCATAAACAGCTCCAATTCCAAACAGAAGCAGCTATCACCAGTGCCCCTTCTTCCTTAATTTATGTTCACCTCTGTCTGTTTGTGACTTGGAGAACCATGGCCTTCACCCATCTGCCAAAAGTCAGAAATCACAGTGTGTTTTGGAGGCAGCAGTGTGAACCATGCAGGTCACTGGAATGTTCAGGGCAGGGGCTGGACAACACTGGAAAGTTTTAAGTATGAAGGCAGAGTTCTGTGTTTATGTTCAATTTAACAGGGACAGTGGGCAAGAATTTATTTTGTTTGGACCAGTGTGACACTGTATCATCTTCACGCAGAAGTAAACGCGGCCAAGATAGGGAATGGAACATTTGGAGAATGTTTGCGCTGCCACCTAATATTCTGTTTGGACCATAGTGACATCACTGATCTGCTGCGTAACCCAAAACCATTAACTGTGCACTGAACGACACTGCACCTTCAGCAACGATAAGCAACGATGGGTCTTTGGTTTTTCATATAAAGTCAAAGAACAAGGAGTCCACTCTTGCATTATAAAATTAACATCTGCAACATTACTCTAATTATTCCAGTGAGGTGCTGGTGAATATTTTTTACTCATGACTCTGCAAAACCTATGACACAGTTTGCATCATGAATCACTCTGTCAGCAGACCTACACTGTAGTTACTCTGACTCTTGGCTGACATACAGTAAGAGGTGTCTAAGTCAAAGGGCAGGTGTGTCTAAACATGTTAGCTCACCTGATATGAGGGCAGAGGCCCAATTAACCGTGGACTGAAGGCCAATCAGATGGCCTGTCCTCTGCCAGAAGAAGAGGTAAGAAAGAAGAGACAGGTGACAATGCAACAGAGAGGCTGTGTTAACCAAACCACCTGTCGGACATCATACCCTGCCACCCTGACTAACAGAGATGTATATATAACATGACAATAAATGTTAAATTATCTGCACTTAAAGCTTTTCTAACATATCAGTACTTAAGTCTCTTTCACAAAAGCTCACACACTGATGAAAGATCTGCCATGCAGCTCACTGGGGGAAGTTTGGGGTTGCCAAAGCCTCTGTTCTTTTTGCTCAAGGACACTTCCACATGTGACAAGAGTAGCAAGGAATCCCATGATTGGGGTCTGAGACACCTCCTGGTCCACATTCAGCCTCATATATTCAGACACACATGCATAGACGCACACTCACCTGTAAGGTAATCAGAGCTGTACAAATTACTTCATTTAAAAAAAATATGTCTTTGTGATACGTTGTTCATAGTCGCCAGAACTGCAGGCATTAGGAGCTACGTTGCTCCATAATAGAATCAACATGTAACAAAGAAGGGTCCAAGACTTTCAGTCAGTCCTGGTAGCTCCTCGCAGCAGATGGTGGAGAGCTGTGTTGGTGCATGTTTCGCATTTCGAGCTGACTACAATGTGCTCACTCTAAAGCATATGATTTCCTTTTATTTGGCCTTTGAAGTCTGAACATTCTTAAATTACATCCATCAAAGGTTTAATGTACTGCATCTCTGTTTGTGATGTAATTGGTCTATAGATGCTGTGTCAATACAGACAGTTGCTGTGTGAAATTTGTTGAAAATAATTAATTTATGAGCTAGAAACCTAAAGAAAGCAGCTTCGTCTTGCCACACTATTAAGAATCACTACATATTTCTTTTCTTTCTGACTAAAACAAATCTCAAAAGGCAATAGACAACACCCTCTGACCTTCAGCCTCCAACTCATCAACCAACAGCCATCTCAGAGGGAGTTAAAGCATGGCACCTGCACGTCCACATGAAAAACTCTGGACTCTATTTTGCATTCCTCTGCCAGAGACTAATCTATAAATCAGCATGCACCATTTCTGATCTGCACATTTCTGAGTATTTATGGACATTGTCTGCTTTTGTCAGTACAAATTTATGGACATTATGGACAATGCATATGCTGGCTGGCCATAAGCTTGTTCAAGTCAATAACAATGTACATCGTTCTTTTCTGTACAAACTGTACCTCAGTCTAAATGATTTGTTGAACTGAACTGGCAGTTTTTTTTTCCTAGCATAGAGTTAGATTAGAATAAAAATACCATTCTCATAACTATCTGTTAAATGTAAGGGTGTGCAGCTTTCCAACAAGCAACAGAAGTTATAACTCAGATGTGTCTTAGACGCGTCACTAAGGTAATTACTGAGTTAATTGCATAGAGGTGTTGTTGTGTTGATCTTTGTAAGGCAAGTTGTTTTTCTCTTTTTTCCCAGTGTTTGTTATAAGCTAAGCTGTTAGTTGCCTCTGTATTTAACAGAGATGAGGGTAGAATCTGTGTTCTCATTTAACTTCACCAGAAAAACAAATAAGCAAAATGCCCTTAATGCTAAATGTTACTTCAAGTAAATAGTGACAGATTTTTTTTACCTTTATTTCACCTTCATTACATATGAAGGCAGGAGATAATTCATTACCATGGAAAGGACTGTTGGATTTTGCTATTACCCATTTTCTAAGTGAATCTGTTTCCTGTCTTCCAGATGACATTGCAGGTCCCTATCCAGAGCAGTTTGATGATGTAATGGATTTTATCAAGGCTACCATTGGCAGACTCCGGAGGTCGTCAGAGCCCAGTGGGGGCTCCAGGGGACGAAGGGAGGAGAGACAGAGGGGAGCAGCGAACTCAGGAGGCATGAGAAGCGAAAGAAAAGGACATGGCGACAGGAGGCGGGGCCGAGGGCGAGAGGGAAGTCGAGGCGGTAAAGGAAGCCGAGGCGAGAAGAGGAGGGAGGGGATATCTGTGCAGAGTCGAGGCTGCTTGCTAAAGGAGGTCCATCTCAATGTGACGGACTTGGGGCTGGGATATCAGACTAAAGAGGAGCTGATCTTCCGATATTGCAGCGGCCCCTGCGTGGAGGCAGAGACCAACTATGACAAGATCCTGAACAACCTCACACACAACAAGAAGCTGGATAAGGACACACCCTCTCGCACCTGCTGTCGACCAATCGCTTTTGATGATGACTTGTCTTTCTTGGACGACAATGTAGTGTATCACACGTTGAAGAAGCATTCTGCTAGGAAGTGTGGCTGTGTCTGAAGAAGTCACATGGATGTGACAAAAATGACAAATGTGACCAGTGAACTAAGGATCACCTTTAAAACTGGTGTTGCAAAGAGAGCAAATGCTTTTGGAATTAAGAGGTCAAGGGAGTGTATCATCTCTCATTAGTCAGTAGTCGTTAAAGGAGACACAGGTGAGTATATGGAGACTACTTCTGTGACCTGAAAGGTGTTAGACAGCTGTTGATAAAAGCAAAAAAAAAAAAAGACACTGAACACTGACAGTTTGTACTCAGTCCTCGAGATCCAGTGACCATTGACAGTTAAAGCAGCGAGATGCAGAAGTGCATCAACTAAGCACTCATTTGCAGAAGAATCGGTACTGTTACACTTTTACACTAGATTTACTGTGCTGTCTAAAAAGGTGAAAGTGAAGAAAAACGTCTACATTGGCTTGTTTTTGTTTTTTTTCTGGAAGAATTAATTTTCCCAGGAACATCACTTTTTCCATAGCTGGCTCCAAAGACTCCAGACAAGCAAGGAGAATTGAGGAGTATGTTCAGCTGCCGTCTAAATCACTTCCACTGCAGTGTCTGGAAGTTGACATTTACAGTCAGAGTCAAGGGATGATATCTACCACACCAGGATAGAGCAAATAATTTGTGGTGCAACTCATCTACATAAAATCCAATCATATATATATATATATATATATATATATATATACGTGTGTAAGAAGTATATTTATTAAGATGGAATTAACTTATTGCTATTTATTTCAATCCATTTTACGAAAGAATTTGTCAATTTTCTTATTTATTTAAAAGCTTTGTTTGTCCTGGTTGGTGCCAAAGTGGAGCATTTTCTCATGCATCAAATCTTACAAGGTGACCCATAACTGCTAAACAGTGACCCACACATCCTAATAATGCTTGTCGGCTTCACTTAGATTCCAGGGTTCTTTAAAATACCAGTCCAAAAGATTCATCTTTAGCTATAAACATCAGGAGGGTTGAAAAGACACAGAGGAGGGGACCAATAGAAGATTTTGAGGGACTGCAGGGTAGGTTTTTTTGTTTGTTTGTTTTTTGTTTTGTTGTGTGTGTTTGTTTTTTTGAACAGTTCACCTCATTTTCATTAATGTGACCACACTAAGACAGTGAGGACTATGGGAGTTGCTCTCACCCCACAGCACCTGCGCATAGGCTTAAACCAACTATCAGATCATTATGTGTTTACAAAGAGGTAAATGGCAAATATCTCTGTACTGCTGTTTATTTTTAAGAATATTTTCAATTTATTAATTGTAGATTAAATGTCACTCCAAACAAATCTTTAATTTGGAATCCAAAATCAACATGAGTGTAGTGGTCTGTCTGAGGGTTTGTGCCTTTGAGAATCCATCCTTTGAGTCACAGAAGCTGCTAGAATGCCTGCCTATCAGCATATGTTACCCGAAACCTCACTCTGGACTTGCACCATGTCTGAGCAAAGGCTTTGCAGTGGTTACTGCAGCAATAGGCTTTAAAGTTCACGGGACTGTGTTTCTGTCTCGGCTCTAACAGACAGGTCTTGCTCCCTGAAAGGGGATTTGAAAGTGATCCTCTAACATGAGTCTTAACCAAATATTGCCGCTGGCAAAGGGAGTTTGGCGAAGGCAGTTTGAGGAAGATCTAGCTACTGTAGACTGACTGCCATCACGAAACTGATGTAGATATCTCAAATCTAGATGTTTCGACAAAAGATTATGCTTTGGAATCACTGAGGGAAGACAATATGCAAGCTCAGGATGCGTTCTACAAGTAATATCAGCAAGTGTATTTCTAAACTATAGAAGAAATGTACATCAATTAAACCAGAAAAGCATGTTGTGGTGCCCATCAAGACCCTGCGAGGGAATTGTTTAAGTGGAACAAAGATTCTTGATGTTAGCACGGATTAGGGACCAAGGTATCTGTGCCCACCCAGCAGCAAGCAAGCCAGCTTTACTGTATAATCCCCTGCACATAGAACAAATCCACTGCATCAAGCTGAATTTAGGCCAAACACAAACGCAGAGAGGAAAAAGTCTTGCTTTTATCGCAGCATACTTCATCATTTGGATCATCTTCTCTTTTAACAACTGATTCATGCATAAGCCTTTCCAGATGAGACCGTGCACTTAAGTTCCCAGAAGCCTCAGAACACCCTGCTTCTCCGCAATACATACATTAAAGTGTGTTAACCACGACCACTATCCCTCATATCATGTCTGCTCAGCCGTTGCCTGGTTATTAGTCCTCCTGTCTTGATGTAGAGGTAAAGAAACAATAAGGTAAATATGCAAGGGATCCTAAGTTTTAATATTAGAAGAATTTATTGCATTTGTTTTCACTCCTTATTGCGTTAACACCTCTGTGACAAAACCTTCATGTTGTCTCACTTGTTTTGTGTTACAGAACCAAAGCTCTTGGCAAACTTTATTTTTGTACAATATTCATTTTATAACTTTTTACAGAATTAAACTTGTTTCTATTAAAGCATGTCTCCTGGTATTCTGCGGTATACAATGATCCACCGGTGCCAGATGGTGCTAATTTGTCTGGATGATGTTTACACAAGAATCATGTAAAATTGGGGATGAAAATGTGGGTTAAATGGAGAATAGTGGGGATGGTTTGAGAGATGGCCTCTGCAGTATGGCGTCCCCTCCTGTTCTACATTCCTGAACACCAGCCCAGGGTCGTACAGTAAACAAATGCTAGCAGTAAAGCATCACAGAGCTGTAAATCAAGGCGCTCAAGAATGTTTCCACTGTGTGAAGAAGATATGTAAATGCTGATGAGAAAATGGCAGAGGTACACACAGTAAGTCATTAAACCCAAGGCTCAGGTGTGTAAACAGTGTAAAGCTGAGGTACTCAAGTTTCAAATCAGTTTCTCTAGTCTTCTTAAGTAACTCTAAGCCTCAAATTACTAAACATCAAAGTGGCCAAAGTTGCTTATCGTTTTACTCCTTCAAGTGTTCTGCTATTAATATTCCTTTGGGTCAGATGGATTTTTCTTTGGCCACAGAAATTTGCCAGGACACTGATTCAGTTGGCATTTAATTGTCTGCTTGTAATTCAGGGTGTTTAAGAGTGTTCAACTGTTTTGACATAACATATGGTAACATCAGATAACAGAAGCATTGGGGGGTGGAGGGGGGACTAAATATTTACATCACTAGTAAATTTCAAAATTTTTACAGTGGCAAGAACCATGTGACTCAAAATTTCTTGTTACTCTTGTACACGTTTAGCATGCAAAACAAAGAGCGTGTTCAATGCAGAAGTTGCCTCTGAGGGATATGTACAGTTCAAGGACAGTATGTATCACAGACATGGGTTTCATTAGATCAGTATGTTGCGGTATTCTCTACGAGTTAGTATTTACATACTGGACAGGTTATTTAAGGGATTCAAAGAGAAAACTAAGAAATGACACATGACAAACACATGTCCCACATCGTCGCCACACCTGAGTTTAATCTGATTCCCTTCATGTGGACATTAAAGAAATCAGACCCTTGAGAATTAGGATGTGATGTAATGTGGAAGTTGAGTCAACCTAACAAAAAAGACATCCAGTTGCCATGGCTCAACTTCCAGATAACTTTACCTGAATTCTATAATACTCACTGAAGGAGTTCAATCCTAAACATAATCTTGATTCATCAGTGTCAAAATATGAAGTTAAAGTTACCAATTTCATATTTGGGCAGAAAGAAGACTGTGATACAAATACTTCATTTAAAGCAGAAAATCAAAATCAACACACTGGCTTTAACTGAAACTGAACGTACTGTGTAGGTAGAGTATCTACAGTCTAGAGCTAGAGCATTGCAAAAATCAGCTTGTAAAAACATATCTTAATCCTTCAGTTTGCATAAAAAACTACATCGCTTTGGCCAGAGCATACTTTTTTGTTTATTTATTTTTTCATAAGTTGGATACAGTATTTGGAAAAACATCTATCTTAGCAGGGGAGTGAATTGGGGTTTTAATATCACAGCTAACAAAACTGTACAGCTTGAAAAACAGAAAATCCTTAAAACCAGTAAAAAGGCTGAAATGTTTTGCAATTTATTTTTACGTACTAGGAAACTGTTCTTCATACTTGATGAATAGAACCAGACCACAAAATCTGGAGCCGATTTACGATGCATTAGCAAACTCTGGAGATGAGGGAGGAGAGGACAATGGAAAGATGAAAATAAAGTCCATACTATCAAAACACACATAAAATACCAAGTTCTTCCAGTGATTGATGAATTGCAATGAGAGGAACATAAACCTGTATAAACCTATTTTCTGCTTCCACTAAACGCAAAAGCAAGCATATAAATATGAATATGCTTATAAAAAGGGAAGTGGGACAGAGACTGTAGAACCTTAAAAGATTCTTTTATAAAGGGTTTCTGACAGTAACTCAATGTTCTGGAGTTGATCTTCAGACCTTGTGGTGAAATTGCTATATATCCAACCACAAGGCCATCCTGTCAGCGATCTTAAATAAAATGAACTGTGTTGCCTCAGATCTTGCGTTTCTTCCACTCTGGTTCCTTCTCAGCCTCTTCGTCTTCCTCCGAGTCCTCTGCAAACACAGCCTCTGGCTGGGTACTAAATGAATTTACAAAAATGGTTTTTCAGACAATTTGCAAAGCAACAAAGAAACTAAGTCTTTTCTTGTAGATAGGCTTATGGAAGTTTAGATTTTACATGGTATAGAGTTACAAGGATTTAACTCGGGCCCAATATAGATCTGCCTTTCACAAGACTGTTCTCAGCAGAATTAACTTAATGTGCATCATCACACAGAAAAACAAAGTGGGCTATAATTGGGACTTTTAGCCTACTGCCTGAGAAAGTCCTGAAACCAATGGTATACATCATGTGATTCATCCACTACGGTGCACATCACTAGTATGTTTAACTAAAGATAGTTTGTTTGCAGTTCTCTATTGGAAACTGGCGGATTTGGCTCACGACCTTGTTCCATGCTTAACATAGCTGTCTGAGCCTGATAGTCATCTAAAACTGTCCATTACTCCTCTTTTGCAGCCTGAAGTGTGTAACAGTAAAACTGTACAGCTCTTAAAACGTTTGTGCAGAAAAAGAAAACTCAAGTACTGCCACATTAAAACAAGCAGCTATCAATCAAATGATAATTTGGGGGGGGGGTTTCTTACTGTTTGTATGCCGGGGCAACCCAGTAAGGGTTCTCTGAGGCCTCCTTTGCGTGACGTAGGATGGCCTCTCGTGCATTGCTGTCATCTGATTTATCTAAAGCAATGTTCTTCACAATGTATGAAGACAGCGTGCCACCATGAGCGGCTACTCTGCCGCCACGACCTGCGAGGAAACATGATGACTGGATCAGATACACTCATGACTTATGGTGGGTAAAACCACCGTGTTTAATGCTGGATGACAGAAGTGTTGTAATTTTAAAAAATAAGATTAAAATAAAGTCAGAAATATATAGTATGACTCACACTCTCATACAACTGTTAACACTTTTCAGTCATAATTTTAATATTAGTTTTACATTCCTGTCTATGGCACCTACAGCAGTATCACATTAGTACATCAGTGTGCACACTGCTGTACCTCTAGCTATGTAGCTCTACAGGTAGCTATGCTCTTGTAACTTATGAGTCAGAGTGGTTCTGAAATCCAGCATTATATGTTCAAATGTTTATGTTTATGGCTCAGTTGCGTTACCATGCATCTCAGTAATGTTTTATTTCAATTCACCCATGTTTATAGAATTATTTCACACTTTAAACAATAAGATTAAGGAGAAAACCCCACAGGCAGCAAGCAAATGTGGTCCTGTACAGGATTTTAAACAGTGAGCTTTGTATCAGGTTGACACTGCCGGTCAACCAGTATCATCAAAAACAGTGATATAAACTTATGTATATAAAGCAGTAATATAAAAACAATCAGTTTTTACTTTCAAGAATAGAATAGAATAAATACTTTATTGATCCCCTTGGGAAATCCCTTGGGGAAATTTCTTGTGGACAGGCTGCCTCTGTGAGGAGGCAAGGGTCGGGGTATCGGTGTCTTGTCCAAGGACACCTCAGCATTTTTAGCTTGCTGAGTCTGGGAATCGAACCGGTCACCCTTGGGTTTGAAGACGACTGCCCTACCCTCTCTGATCTAACACTTAAAAGGGAAAATGGGAAATAAAGGGACTGACTGAACACTGTAGATTACCAGCATTCCTGCCAGCAGATTATCACATTATGTTTATAGTCATTTTATTCTTGCTGCATATAAACTTGGCTCTATATCTTGGCTGGACTGCACTTAATGGAACTTCTGGGGGGAAAACATCCTCCTTTCCAGAGGACATTATTACAGTTGTCTTGAAAGATCAAGGATAGGATATATATATACACACACATAAACACACATGCATTCACATAGTTAAGCACATGGATTTCCTGCTGTAGTTGGGCAGTGGGCTGTTCAGGGATTGATAGGCACCTTTTTCCATTGCTTATAAGCGGTCAGCCAGCCACCAAGATACCTTTTACTTATGCAAAGTCAATTCACACAAAAGATAAACAATAAAAAGACAGTCCGTCGTCTAAAACCCCTGATCTAAGAAGTCAAACTTATTTTCATGAAAGGGACCAACACTTTTATCTGCAGACCATTCAATTTATTTTCCTGTTTGTCTCAGACTTTGTAGCTCTAAATGAAGCTTACCCTCAATGCAAAACATTGTTTTGCCCTTTTGACTTTTTATGTAGTTCTGCTGTAAGCTGGTCAATATTTTATATTATTGCGTAAGATATCTCATCATCTACTTTTTGTATGTGTGCATTATAATGATATTAACACATTGTACATAGATTCCAGAGAACGTTCACAGTGGTTTACAATGCATCATTCATCATCGTCTTAGCAGCTAAGAAATATGAGGTAACAGTCAGCTATAATGGACCTTTGAGAGGCCTAGTGGGAGCAGTTCTTTTAACGGCTTTTAACTTTAGCAGAACTGCATAATTCTGAACACTTCAACAAGTGTTCATCTGCCTCAAAAAGGTTTGTGTATTTGCCCAGTTACAAACACAATTAATCACACACTTCATAAACTTCATAATTTAGTTTTTGCTTGTTGTTTGGTGTCCCTGGTGTGTTTTGAAACACTAAATCCAAGTCTTTCTTGTAACTTTTTTGTAAAAGCAATAAAACATAATAAAAAATTAAAAACATATGCACGTTACCTGGTCCGGACACAGGAGGCTCTGGTTTATGGGATTTCTTCGGGTCAAGCCTGTCCTTCTCCAGCTGTTTTCGTGTACTTCTCTGTCGTGCCTCTCTGAACATGGGTAAGGCATGAGCTGCAGACACCAAGGTAAACAAAGATAATCAAGTTACTTAGGTAACTTAGACTACAAGCAGGCAGGGCATCTGGCAATATGTTCAACATTTGCAGTATTACTTTGCTGGATTAAGACAAATGCAAACCTGAGATTTGGAAATGCTTTCAGCAAGGGCAGAAACAGAATTTCTAATACTACTGCTGTCAAACCTTGCAGTAGATACGCTGTGTTCACATGAAAATACACACCTGTTGACCTCTGGCAGCATCTTTCGTCTTGTGTACTTTTTCTGCCATAGTGCACACCACCATAGTCATTATATCCCCTATGTTTAGATTCAGACAATCACTCTGCTACTCTTCACACTTCTGTGAACACTATCACAATAAAGGCCACCAGCACTTGCATCCAGGAGTGTTTGAGTGAAAGACCTCAAAGGTGTGTGAAAATGAGAAAGTGCGTCTGCATGTGTGTGTGTGTGTGTGTGAGCATTTCTGGTTGTGTAAAGTGAGTGTGTGCTACGCTCTTATGCTCAGGGGTTACAAAAAGACACTTTAGTAAAGGGCTAGATAAAGTGATTTTCCATTCAGGAGCCCTGTCACTGTTCAGTGTTAATTCTTCTCCTCCACGCTACATTAAGCAAAAAGGTTACTGTTAACAGATTCCCTCGCTTTTCTCAATGGGCCATCACTGGCTTCCTGTCCCCTCTAATTTTCCAGTGCCAGGGCATCAAGTGCGTCACTCGCCGCCTGTGACAGTCAAATGCCTGTCTGCTTCACACCCTGTTGGCATGGCAATGGAATCACGTTGAGCTTCTGAAAAGGCTGTAGCAGCCCAAACAATAAATGGAGTCTGAATTGACTCTTAGCAGCCAATCAGGGTCGAGGTGTCGGCAGCTGTTCTGCTCCTGTAAGTTCATGACATCAGTGTGGGGGCAAAGAAGTGTGAGGCACGCGCAAAAGAGATGACAGCCTCGTGTGTTGGTGATATGACAGGATGACAGGTAGGGGAGTAATTTGTGTGTGTCGTGTGGACCGACAGGAGATCACGCCAGCAGATGTGGGAGAGGTGGCTGTCTGTAGCGTGATCCAGCGTGACTGCAGACCACATGGCTGCGGCGTGGCACAGTGCCCTGTGGTTGACGATTCACTCACATGCATCCTACTTCATCAACTAATGGCCACTGAACACGCTCTTGTTTCTTACAAAGATTCACAGTGTTTTGACTGTTTGTGTGTGAGAGACAGTAGCAACTCAGAGGTAGCATATAAACAAGAGCTGGTGTTTCTCTCATTTATGTCTGAGGAGAAACATAAATCATGCTCCACTTATCAAATCATACAGTTAGAAGATGGCTGGCATTGTTTTGGTGATTCCTTCTAAAAAAGGCACACTGCTGCATCATTTGAAGAGCACTATTGAGCAGATGGGTTAGTGGCACAAAGTGGACAAAACTGCCGGAGCACTTTCTGAAAGCCACTTCACTTTAATTGCTTCCGTAATTGTTTACTGATTACAAGGTTATCAAGTTCAAAGTTCATTATGTGGCAAACCATTAGAATATTTTTATATAACGGATTGTGATTATGAGTCAGTCTGTTGGTGTGTGTGCATGTACATAAGTGCAAACGTGGAAGAACTTACGTGTAATGATGTAATCTTGCGTTAGCGTCTCTGCTTGTTTCTCTTTCCGCTTGCTCTTCACTACACACAGCATAGCTCCTCTGGAAAAGAGAATTGTATGTATTGAATAGAAAACAAAAGATCAATGATATATTGTTGGGTTTTTTTAAAAAGACAATTCAGTTTTTCATGATAATTCTTTGCAGACTAATATAGCTTATGTATCTGTGGTCATGGAATGTAATCATGTAATTGAAAGTGTAAGTATACTGAAGAGTCAAAATTAATAATTTATTCTGTGGCATATTCCTTCACAACAATCAACACAGAAACGGTAGTATCTTGTGATGCTTGTGTTGACATAGCTTTGCTAGTTCAACAGGCTAAGAAATAAACTACCCTTTTTTGTGTTGATTACAATGAAGGAATAGGTCATGCAATGCAACAGTATGGTTCCTTCTTGCTTTTCAAATTGTTTACGTTAACAAGAGTTCTGTGACATATTTGGGAGAAATTCATTTTTGGTTTTAGTGTCTTCACTGCAATTTTGTCAATATATATAAAATAACAACAGACCTATTCCTAAAGGTCTAAACCGAACATACAGTACCTGTGGCTCTTGACAGGATCATAGTAGACTTTGGCCAGTCCATTCCCAGTTCCCACCATTATCTGGTTAAGTTTTGGATGCCACAGGCAGCGGACGACACTCTGTAGTGCAGACACGCAGACAAACAAAAGCAACACGATACAAAATTGTGTACGGTTACTGAAGGTGTTACATGTGAGAAAAGGAGATTATTCTTTAAAATGCAGCTCTCAACAGCAAGTGAACAACCTTCTCTATTGTGAGTTAGGTTTGTAAGGATGTTTCAGCATCTCTGCCAAGAAACGAAAACTATCATATTTTATTGTGAGTGTGTGACCCAGGTTGGTTGTGGTACAGTGGGGATCAGTCCCAGTGTGCTCTGCTGATCTAGTTGACTATATTTGGATGTTAGGATGAGGGCTGGATCCCTGTCTGTGTGTGACAGATGGCCTAGTGCCAACAGGCGAATGTGACTACATTTATCCAGAGGTGTATGTGTCCTAGTGTGAGAGGGAGACAGAGGGAGAGCAAAAGGGGGCTGAGAGAGAAATTTATACACAGTTGTTAAACAGTGATGAAGACCCTCTGTCCATTCTGTGATACACCCTCTATAGCACTGCCTCCTTTCTTCACACACATTACAGCATCACAATCTATGATAACTTGTCTGAGAGTGCAATTGTTAATACACATCTATATGTATCTGGTTTGGTTGTGTATGTCCTGTAGTAGTACAGGATTTTTGAGAATGAGAGACACGTCTTTATGTGGAACAGAGACGTCAATCTGGGAGGCCGGGGTCTGGGGCAGAAGCACAGGCTGGGGGGTGGGATGTCCAGATTCTGTTACAGTAAAAGCTGCTTAACGCCCAGCTGTTCAGCTTCCCACCAGGATACCAAGGGAAGAAGTCTCAATCACAAACAGGCATGATCATACACAGAAGTACACAAAAGGAAAGAAAATTACGCAGAGAAGTACCCATGCATATGCAGACATGTCTAGTTGGTGTTTTACTCATAATATGAAAACTATAACATACAACTGGAGTTGTTTTTTTACACACAAAGAGGTTTTGTCATTAATAAAATGACTCAACATATTAGTCACATTCCAACACTTTCATTCAAGTATCCATCATAATGTGCGAGACTTTGTACATATAGAAAAATCATCCAGGATCTGCTATATTTTTCAGAATCATACGTGTTTCTACGCCATCAGGCCAGCAGCTCATCACTGTGTAGCTCATGGGACAGATGAGGGTTAATCTGCTCAAGCAGATCACGAGCCGTCTGTAACTGATAAAATGATCTGAAAATGTTTTAAACAGGATGTGCTTAACACATCATATATACCATTCGTATATTGGCAGATAGATGATCATATTTATAAAGGATTCCAGTAAATAACTTAAGTAAAAATGTAAATACATTTGCTCAATAGAAATGAACTGTATTTTATTCATATAACAACCGTTATTTTAAAAATACAGTGGCTTCGGAAAGTATTCAGACCCTTTTACACACTTTATTGTGCACATCCCAGTTCCCTTATTTGATCATAATTTGATCTGTGCTTCACATGGAAGTCATTAAAGTCTTCAATCATGGAGGCCATTCTAAAGCTCTTGGTGCTGATGTAGATTTAAACAGTGAAAATGGTCATTTTTTTCCCACCATTAGCACCATTAGTCTATACTCTTATAGAAGAAAAGTTTACTCGTTTCTAGAATTCTTTGCAAATTTCTATACATAAAAAATCTAATCTATCAATCACTGAACTCTCATTGACAAATGCATTTAGATCATTTGCATGGCAGAAGACAGAAGTCACAAGTAAAAAGTCGCTTCAAGTTTGCCAATTTACATTTAAAGGACTCTAAGAGCAAGAAGAAATACACTCTCTAGTGCAACACTCACAAACACCAAATGATGCTCAACACCTGGCTAATACCATGTCTATGGTAAAACATGACAATGGTTCATCTTTCAGCACAGCAATGACCTAAACATACAACACTGGATTCAGGAAATGTCTCTGACTCTCCTTAAGTATCCTAGCAAAAGCCCAGAGTTAAACCCCACAGACATGCAAGTATTATGAACAGATAAGTCTACTCCCTCTGGATATACTATCAACATTGTTACACAGGTATCAAAGCTCAAGTAAATTACCCAATTTACAGCACAGCAACACAACACAGAACTACCCAAATCACTCAGTAAACCCAAGATACAGGTGACAAAATAGCCAGGTAACTGCAGTCTAGTAAAATTCAGCAAACTTCTCCTTCAGAGTCCAAAAAATAATTCTGTCAGTAGTGGAACAAGTCAAACAGAAGGTGCAAAAAAAAAAAGGGACTGGGGCCCGCCCCAACTGGATGCACTGAGATATCCACAGCCAAGCACAGCTCAGTCCAGTCCAACACTAAGACTGCTTTCCAGATATTCAGAGCAGCGTGTTTATACTCTAGGAACCCCTGTTTACGCTTCATGTCCACAAAATTACATCACATCATGAAGAAGGAAACTTTTATCAGTCAGGTCTTCAGTAGCAGCCTTATATTTCCCATGAGATTAAAATGCCAAAGGTTGATTAGGGATAAATAAGACAATGGCCACCTGCCAAATAAGTATGCTGATTATGAAATAAAATTATGCTGCAAAAATGGGACTCAACAGTCACAGCTGTGTGTCCTGTTCAGTTGCTGGTGAGTGGACTGTTTCTGACAGACTGAGGTACACAGGCAAATGATGTAGTATGGGAAAGGAGAATGTTATTCACAGCACCTCAGCAACACATTGAGTGGGCACATGTCCGAGACGTCTGTAATTAGTATAGACTACCTTCCTGGAACAACTGGCTTTTACATCTTGCAAGATTTACTTGGTAAGATGCACAAGAAAGAACACAGTTAAGCCTTTCCCTCTGCTTTTCAAGCTCTGCTGCTCTGATTGAGGATGAAAGGCCAACCATTTATATCAAAGGCCTCCTTATAGAGCATGACAGGAACAGCTCACTATTCAAGAGCCATCAAGCATGAGCTGGTAAGTGTAGCATGGTCAAACAGCAACCAGGAAAGGTAACCCAAAGTAGTTCCCTTCTACAATATTCCCTGACCATGCAGAGAAACATCATAAAATACACAGGGTCTAAATTATCAATAATTATTCGTCTGCAATCTGAAATCTGCAGGATCATTAACTTATTGGTGTGATTTGAAGATTGAGAACTGAATAATAATGAAGTGTGCAGTTACAACATTTTCTGAATAACTTCTGGAGGCCTCCAGCCTAATTGATGCTGTTGTTTCCTTGTCATCTGCTCCTGATGATGGTCTTAAAACCAGTCTTGAACATATTCTTCAGATATAGTATATATATACATAGTCTTCAAGTACCAAGCACAAGTATATCAAAAAAGATATACTCTACCAATACAGCTTCTGGCTAGGTTTCTTCATTTGGAATTTAGCCAAAACCTCAGTCCTTTGATAGTCAGCAATGTCACCTGGTTCCTTCCCCTTTTAATAAACTAAGGTAAGCTTCAAGTGTCTGAAGTATTTACCAAATGGGCCTAAAACAGCCTCCGCTCCCAAGAGAAGGTACCCAGAATCCAGGTCTGGGGTTATGTAGACTGTTTAGTTAGAAATGATTGGTGGCCCTTCCTTTCACTTGCCTGCCTGGTACTCCACTTTATAAAGACTGCACTTAAATTCTTGGGCCATCCAAGAAGCAGACGGCTGATGTAAACATAGTAAATAGCACATTCATCAGGTTCACTGAGTGCATGTCAACTAGAAATAACTGATCTGTTGTAAAAACTAAATTTCAACCCAGCAATTTCTTTTTTTTTTTCTTTCTAGAAAACTTGGTACAGCTACCAATATAATTGGTGTGGGTAATCTAGTCACACTCAGATTGTTAGAATTATGGTCAGTGGGTGGGGACAAGGGGATGAGAGAATCAGTTTTATGAAAGCTTTGTCTATCAAATATACATTTCCAATAAAAATACTATAAAGGCAGCAAACCAAAATGTAGGACATCAAAACGAAAACTTTGCGTTATCACTTATCCAGTGTGTGAATGATTTCAAAGGCTATTCTGATTTACTAAACTGGTTGAAGTTATTGGTTAAGGAAATATAACATAAAGTACTTTAATCTTTACTAAAAACATTTTGAAAGGGTAGGACAAGTGACACAAACAAAGCAATTCCCAAGGCAATTGGCAACCTGTACCAATTTCTTGTGGTCACTGTGTTAGATTTTGGGGGGAAATCTGCTGGATTTCTGTATTGCACTGAGACTGAACAAACAGGAAAAGGTTTTGCTGTCCTTCCAGTGAAACTGAGTTGAAACTTTCAGAGTTTATCACAATGGCAGATGGTGGAACAAGTGAAAGGCCAATGGAAAAATCACTTCCAAATGTTTACCCTCTTTGGTAAGTCAATGAGAAGGCAACATCCACAGATTGATGCAAGGGAGCAGGACGCTTGTTAATTTCTAAACAGACTCTCTGACCTCAAGTGTCTCTGGTCCTTCTTTGATGCTGCCTATAGTGATATCATCAACACAGTGAACACAGGTGCAAATGTTACAGCTGATTCTGTTTATAAAAATGTATGTAGACTCTGCAAGAATAAATTAAATACAATATATGATGATAATAACTACTTTGTCTAATTACATTCTTACATAGGTTTACTATGTTGTTTGCAAATTAACAATACCATGCATGATTCATTTGACTGAGAGATTAATACTGTTAACTCAAAAGTCAAGTGTACTTCAACAGGAATATACTGTTTACCTCTGTGAGGTTTGTGGACTGTCACCTTCTGTCTACCCTCACAGAGCTCTAGCTATCTAAAGAGAATAGAACAAGTACAGTAGCACCACCATTAATTCAAAAAGGGTCTCTAGGAAAATTTTACAACTTGTTTAATTCAGTTTAGTAAAATCAGTGTTATTTTCTTCACTTTTAGCCTTCAGATATCTGTATTGACATTGTTGTGCAGCCCCCTCAGGATAAAAAGTGTGTCTGAACTTTAAACAGTGATCATTTTATTCAAAATAACAGCTGCATATAATTATGTCTATTATACATATAGTCCAACTACTACTGTTTTGATCCTAAATGTGATGTGACATCTAGGTAATAGTTAGATAAGAAAAAAAATAACTAAACCAAAGTGAATATAGATAAAAAAAAATGTTTTACTGTTGTTTAAATCTCTCATAAGATGCATTCAACAAACACAGGCCAATCTCTCCTCCCCTTAGTGCAACTGTGTAGTGGGGCGTGCACTTAGCGTGGATGCTGTGCCAAGCTTTGCAAGCTAACAGCAGCTGGCTGGCAAGGGGATGCATAAACACACACAAACACAGCTTTTGTTTCTTTTCCCCCCAATCTCAAACATGTTCACTCAACAGTCCATGTGAAAGTTTCATGCCTTAGCAAGGGAGACCAAGTTAAATGCCACTAGCCTCTGTCAGACCTCAGACCTGTTATGACCTATGGCTTGTTGCCCCTCCAAATGGATTTCTAAGTAAGCCGGATTAATATAAATAACATAGTATGCCAATGTGTGTGCATGCAAACAGAAAACGCTGATTGTGTCGATCGATAATTTAATTCCAAGTATAACTCAAAGGCAGTAAATGTCCTGTCAGAGATTTGCAGGAATGACTGCACTTTCTCTTAGCTTGACTCAAACCAAGCTTCTTCCTTTACTTTCACTCTTCTCTTAGAATGAAGTAGATATGTATTCTGCCGTTTTCGAACAGCTGTAATCATATTGTTCTTTGAGACCAGATTACTTGCTTGGATGAGAAATTACATATACCTTGTTCATTGTTATTTCATTATGTTTCATTGTGTGTTCATTATGTGTTTTTTTCCACTGTGCAACATTTTGGTTTGTAACCAACATATCATATAACTAGCTAAAAAACATCTTGTAATGAGAGCATTTGTGGTTGTGGAGACTGAGGAAGAACTTACTGCACTGGTGACTTCTATTTCATAGACTCTCTGAAAGGAAGCTCGGTCAAAGAAAACCAGCTTCCCATTTCCCTCATCTTTCTTCACTGATGTCCCAGTTACAAGAAGTTTGTCATCTGGGCTGAAACAGCAGTCAGTCCTAACAGGGAAAAGTCCACAACACCAACATCAGTTCATAATCCACTCATAACAAGAACAGCAAGCAGGCAGATTGTAATTAATATAACAGTTAAAATGTCCCACATGGTAAAGTAGTTGGTCAGTCCAGTAGCAACATTCACAGGATTCCTGAATTTGCGTATATCCCATGTCTTTAGTGTGTCGTCACCTATTAAAGGATAGATTGACAAAACAGATTAACAGTAAATTGTGATTGCTACTTTAAAGAAAGTGGAGCATTCTTAAATATTATTTGATTTAATATAGTTTAATTTACATAATATAAATATGTATGCTTACACCCAGGTATTCCTGTTTATCTTTGAAAACTCTTCACAAGAGTACTCAGGTATTTTCTTGCATATAACAACTGTTGTGAATCTTTTAGGCTTTGTTGTTGGTGGTCCCTGTTTATTTGCACACTCAGGGAGGAAAAGACTACTACACTATGTAGAAAACTTCAGTTTGAATGAGGGAATAAGCATTGGACCTAAAAACTAGAAACTCCAGTCTGAGCTGCTGATAAGTGCAACATCAGCATGTGCAGTGGTTGGCTGTGGGGTTTGGCATATAAAACTTAGGTTTTTTTTTTCTTACCACCACGTGAAGCTAGAGTCACACCATCATACGAAAAAGAGAGGCAGGAGGTGTCTGATCCCGGGATGTGTGCTTGCCGACAGTGGAACTTTGTATGGACCTATAAAGAATAAAAGAAACAATGCGTTCACCACATAACAATATAAGGTCTCATGGAACCTCTGGTTTAGTAGTGACGTAACAACGACTTATTTCATATTTAGGTCCAATGTGTGAAAAAGTTCTCCTACAGACAGCAGACAGCAGGAAATTACCCCTATATCTAATATAAGGCTTGTGCAAATTACAAATAAAAAGTAAGACGGTAAGAGTATAGTAAAAAAATACAGATTTGATTTTATTTATATCCTGTTTATATGTACGTTGATACGTCTCAACATTACAGAGACAGAAGAAAGATAACTAGGTTAAACTGATCATTAATTACAGAACAACATGAAAAATATCGAGCACTTTTGGCTCACTCTGCAGTTTCCATAAACATGCTACTGAGGTCACTACTGAATATCTATATCAAAGTCAGCTGCTTATACTACAGTATGAAACTGCTGGTGCTTTACTTTAGTAGCAAATGTTTCGGTCTGTCATTGAACAGACATTTTCACAAAAAGACCTTTTCATTCTGTATCTTGAAAACAACATACGGTTTCCATTTCCTCCCAGAACACCATAATATATTTAATTATGAATATCTGCTACATCTTATGAAATACATGCAACTTAACACACTGTACCCAGCACACTCTTTAGAAAGGCTACAGAGCATCAAGATTTACCTTGGCAAACTTAGGTGCCTGCCTGGTATTTTGATTTTCCCCTTGGTCCTATGTGTAATAGAATTCTTAAATTCCTGCTGCTTATAGTTCACCAGCCAATAAAGCACATCAGATGACCTCTGAACTGCAATGTAACTGATTCTCTGCTCCTTACTATTGGCCATCCTTAAACAAGTGTTTATCCAAAAAATCAACAACCAACAACCACAAGAAACAATTTCAAAATATGGGCGATGCTGATTGCTTGAAAAAAATGCTTAAACTAAAAAATCTTGTATAAAAGTGGACAAGGAACTAAAAAAGTAAAAAAATTCCCTGATCAGGTTTTCAGACATTGGAAGTATTACTAAACCTGTGAAAGTTGTACAATGTCTTCTGTGGCTTTATCTGATAATAACACTAGTGATGTCATCAGGGTTATCTCGGCTTGGGTTTGGAGACTACTAACTTTTAACAGAATACAAGTTAACAACCTGGGATGGAATTTGAAACATGTGGGTATTTACCATAATTGATGCTTGAGCTGCATTGGGGGAAGTGCAGGATCCAGTGTTTTAGAAGATTAAGCCATGCTGTTGACTAACTACGACTAAGAGATCTCCATCTCTAGGTCATCGATATGTAAAGTTGGTCACTGCAATAGTGTGGACCCCGGCTTTTAAGTACTCAGTTATTGTCAATGGACAGAAAATTTATCTGCAACAATCTCAAATATTATGTGTTACATGTGTTTTCAAAGTTTTTGATCATGTCCCTCGTTCCAGTTCCTCAAAAATGTGTATTTCTTGCTTTTGTTTATCTCAGGTGATGGTAAATTCAACATCTATTGATAACAAAACAGGACATTTTATGTCAACACATAAGGAAATTGTGAATCTAAACAGTGAAGTAATCAATCAAGAAAACAGATATAAGATATAGATAGAAGTAATTATTGCACATACAGTATAAGTACATGACAGGACATGCAGGTAAGTCTACATGACATTTCGGTTGACAATCATTGTGTAGATGTGAGAGCAGAAGGATTACGAAAGCTAGAGGCAATGCAAGTTTTGCACTTTGTAGGGTAAAACCAGATAATGAGGTTTTGGGTGAAAGAGGGTTGGCTGGTTCCCTATACCCAATTCGAAAGTAAAAAAATATTCCTAATTAATCCCAGCTGCTGCAGGAATGTACATTCTGTAAACAGAAGGAATGTCTTGTCTTGTTGGCAAGATGGCTTGCCATTTGATGTACATCCTTAATGCCCACTCTGTGTAAGTGGTGTACCTCTATAGTAGGGTGTTTGTGCCAAGTCTACAGCTTCAGGCTGGAAATAACTCAGTCCAAGAGTCCTTTAGCACATAGATAATTTTCATTCATTCAAACACAAAAAGGACCAGCATGAAAAAAGAAAGGTGAAAAAAAAAAAAAAACCTGAAAGAAGTGAATGTTTGAAATTTCTGCTGGCTTCAGCTTACTTCAACGATTAAGCAATTGACAAAATTGATGGTGATTAATCTTTTATTGGACAACTAATCAACTAATAGCTTAAATACTAATTGCATTGATCAGCTGACTATGTCATTTCTCTGCTTCATCCCACTGTTGCTTACCAGTGCCTTATTTTTACCTGGGCTAAGCACAACCACATTACAAAGATAGATCATTGCTAGATGCTGGTGAAGCAATAGTCTGGGAAGTAGGCCTGCTAAAACTTAAGCAAACATAACCTTAGTTTATACAGCTACATTTTCATTAATTCTAAACGGAATGCAAATAAATCAGTGAAAAGAGAATTGCAGCAATACAGGCTTTTGACCAAGAATGGTGGATAAGGAATTTGAAGAAAGCACAGAGTGTGGAAGAAAGATAAGATAAAGAAATGTTGGCAAAAAGAGCAGAAGATGGAGTAGCATGAGGTGAATGAGTCACGTGTCCTCATGATACAAGTAGGAAACAAGGCCATACTTCATTTCCAAATGGAGGGAAGTTATTAACTTTGAAGAGACAGATAATGCTGTTACCTTGAACTGAAGATAAGATGGATTGCACTTTTCCATGCCTTGGCCACTTAGCCTCTGTATTTTCTCCAGGGATAATTTTCTGCTTCCCATTATCATTGTATTCTTCTATTACCTTTGACTCAATTCCATTCCCCTTATTTGTTATCTTTCTTATTCTTATTTACCTTCTCTAAAATTGTCTTGGTTGATAAAGTCAAGAGGTGAATTTAAAATAAAAATTACCCTTTCTAATCTTATAGCAAGTGTGGAACAGTTGGACCATAGGCTAATAAAAAACCTAATAAGTAGCAGCTGAAGTATATTGAGAAAGGCTTAAACCCAGTCAAACACAGACTACTCTACCTTTAGGTAGCACTGTGACTGATTTTTGAGAAATAACTATTTTACTACACTTGACATATTTTTTGATCAGAATAACACACTGGGTGTCCCAATTCAATCATAAAATAACAGTGATCACTGCCACTGTCTGTCATGTGCACACAGAGTATTGGAGTATATGCAATATTTCTCTTCAGACAGCTGTGGACACATCTATGCATGATAAGCACAAATCTGTGCATGATAAGCACAAATCTGTGCATGATAAGCACAAATCCATGTGTGATAGGTTGGGTGGTGTGTAGCTAACTATGAACAGGAGGATATGCTGATGAACCATTCGCTCCTAATTATCTTGTCTTATGAGCTGTTGCATGAAGGTCAAAGGCTCATTATAAAAACTGATCTAGTAAAGAGTACATCCATGGTAGTTTATCTGTGGGAAAAAAATATGTGTGTGAGAAAGGAGCAGAGCTGAAGAGGGAGAATATATGGCACATGGCATGTAGATATCACAAGATAAATATACTGCAAGAACTTGATTAAAATGAGCTTTGTGTAAAGTCAGAGAGAGTAGAACAGATATGACTTTTTTTCTTAAATTACTCTGTTCTTACCATAGCCATGGGGTTTTCCTTCGGGTAAACTACTAAGGGAAATTATGAGCTCTTGTTTATTTATTTTTCTTCAGATGTCTTTTTGTCTAGGATCAACACTGTCTGCTGTTAGCATGTGCTGTGTTTTAACCCCCTTTATGTATTCTTGTTACATGCTATGTGATGCTATGTTATGCTACTTACAGGAAGAAACCTGTGTCACATGGCAGGGCAGATAGAAAATGTAATGCAATGTAATTATTTAAGTGAATGGGATGGGAATACTGGTAATTTATATGAACATAAAATAAAATTAATGACTTCAATAAGTAGCTCATGGTTATTCTAGTTGCTAGTTTTAAACATGAACTCACACCAGCTATTTCCAGATCATACACTGCTGTTGTGAAAGCTTGAGTGTTTATTTACTATCCTGATGTTGGCTGGCATTGGTAGATGCCATGGTGTTTGCTTCCTGTGATAATCTACACAGCCAGTGAAACCAGATTCTCATACACTGAAACTTCTCTCACACCTTGTGACATCCTCCGTAAGCTATGTCCTTCGCCGGCCAAATAATATGAGGCTAAATTGTCACAATTTTAATGCAGCAAGTCAATGTGAGTATGTCTTTTTCAATGATTTGTAAACAACTTTGTGTAAGATTTTGCACACTAACACAATCCATATATACACACACACTGAGCAGCAGGATTTGATAAATAGCTGAAGGAACAGTATTAGGTTTCATCCTCAGTAGACTATGATAACAATCTACCACAAGGCCAACTGTTCCTAACCGCGTTATATGAGTATCATAATATAAATACTGCAGGCCTCTGCATTTTTCCTACCTCCATACTTTTACAACCACACACCTGAAAGACTTAATGATGCCCACTGAGAAGTCAGTGGTAACATCTCACTCCGACCTGTTACTTTTTGAGGATCAAGTGCCCAAACCACAGTACTGAACAGCTGCTTTGATCTTTCATGTCATGGACATCATCGAGTGGTAATGGTGAAGCTGTGTGTGTGTGTGTGTGTGTGAGAGAGAGAGACAGACAGAGGATCACACTGGAGTGAGTGACCAGATAATCCATCAGCGAGCTATATTAAAGAAGTATTTCTTTTGTCACAGCTATACACTGTATAAAAATAGGATTGTGGGGTGTGTTCAATGAAAGCTGTAGCATTCCTTTTATGAATAGCATCTCTTGAAAGTCAGATTGTTTAGCAATGAAATCTTAGCCCAGTAGGCCAGTTTGATTGCACCTTAAATGCTTCCATCCAGATGGGCTCACTATAAGGACTCAGCAGGTACTCTAGCCAGTTATCAAATCGCAGACAATTTTCGAAACATTTTCACATCACTTTATGTTCTTCTGTGATTGATTCAATCTTCCACATCACTTTTATGGGCCACAATGTTTTATGGTGATACTGTGCAGAGTCACAGTTTTGTTGAGGGTCCTTTTAAGTTGGTGACTTTAAATAGTGTTTATGGTGGTCAAAAAGGCACTGGATTCTTTAATTTTTAAAAACTAAATACAGCTTGACTAGCTTAAAAGGACTTCAGAATCGCTGGTTTCTCCAGTAATTAAGGAGGGATTGCAGTGACAAAGCCAGCATGTGATAAAAACAAGAGATGGTTTGCCATGTCATCCCATGATAACATTCCCCACTGTCTAGTTTATCAAAATCATCACTTTTGGGGTCCCACTTTGAAGTCTAGAAATATCTAGTTCACCACTGACATCATAACATTCCTTTGGTCTCTGCGGTAATGTTTTGGAACGACAGCATGCACTCTTAATGCACAAAGTATCACAGAGTGCACATTACCTGGCAACCATTGAAATGCAGTCTTGTAATTTTGGCACCGACCCCTCTGGTCAGAGAATGAGCATGCAATCACTCTCTGTGGCAGTCCACTAAAAGAGCCCTTCTTCACTCCCATCACAGGATCAATCAACTGTCAGAGTTCAAGAGCACAATGTGTCATCTTCAATAGCTTCTCTTCAGCGTGAGCTCTAGATGAAGGTCATGTACATGAATGATTATGATTGACCTGCCTGCATATTCTGGCTATGAGTAATAGTGGCAATACGGTAAGAGATGGGGTTGGTTTTAGTGAGGAAGGGAGCAGCAATAAAAGCCTCAGGAGGTCAACTCCTTTTTAGGCTTGTGGCTGAATTAGAGGCAGCATCACAGGTTGCTGATTAGAGCAGAGGGCACGAACTAAATTTTTGAGCCATACAGACAGGGCAGGCTCCAGTAGTCAGGCAACAAGCATGACTATTGTAAGCTGCTACAAAGCACATAGTAAATATTTAGTTTGCAGAAGGAGGGATAATGCATTTTGAGAGTTTTAACCCAATCACTCAAGCCAATCACAAGCCTGCTACCACGAGCTGCCTGGGGTGGCAGGATGCATGAGGAGAGGTGGAAGCACAGACAGTCTCAAAATAGAAAAATAGTCACAGTGAAAATAAATACCCCCATCTAACTACATTGTTTGCGTGTCCTATGATTATGAAGTTGACTGTTGGAGTAATTATCACGTAGCCTACTTCTCATTTGACTAATCTGGATAAACCCCTCTGTCCAATCAAGCTGTTCCAACCCACTGACTACAGCTTAATTGTCACTGTTGCTATTCTGATAAGAAATAACAGAAGCATCCGACCTTGTCCACATATGGGTATGAACAGATGAAATTATATGAACTGAAACAAAAGAATTAAGAATAGAAATGAGCCACAACTTTGAGAAAAACAACTTAACTACAAGAAAACAGACTGGCAGCCAATTTTTTTAAATCTATATTGTCCTGATATCTGTCCTCCATCAATTTTATTTTCCCATCTTAAAATGTGGGTGTACAGTATTTTAAGAATCCCATGTGAGTAACTTGTGGGAGAGTAGGTCATCATGTAAGACAATAAAATACTGGACCGAGGCCAGGTCCAGAGTCTGATCAGAGAACTAAATGGTTAGATAGGTAGGCACAGGTTTAAGAGTTACCATGAGTGGAAAGAAAAAAAATCAAGTGCACCAGAGAATCTACTTTATGAAAGATGAGCGAGGTGTATTCTGCAACCGGTCATTTTGAACCAACTCAAGTGAAAATAGCAAAATAAGTGAGCACAATTCTTTCCAAGAGCCAAGATCAACTATTACCTCAAGTATCTGAAGCTTGAAGAATGATGACTTAATTGCCTAATTAACTAATAGCGGAAAATCTACAGTGGGAAATTAAGATTGGGCCTCCCAGCAACTTTCATGTAACTCAACTCAATCATCACATGTCAGTTAATTCAGTTACATAATCAGCTGCCTTTATCCGCTGTGGCTCTGGGGTCTGTTGGTCAGTCCAACACTTTGGTACAGAGTGAAATGTCAACAAAAACTGGATGGGTTGTACGTACATTCAAAGTTATCTAAGGATAAGGTCCACTGACTTTCTAATGCCATTTTTGACCGTTTTATTAATGTCTTTATTATGTCTTGACAGCTGTTGGAGGAACTGCCAAGAGATAACTGCTAATCACTATGGTCCTGACTTCTCTTTCTTAGGATTAGGGAGGAGTCGTGATTTGTTAAGGCAAGAAGATTAAGCCAATCAGGGACAAAACAGGTCAGGACAATATTTTACACTACGGCTTTTACTATCAGTGTAAATACTATTGGCCGTTTCTACACTAGTGCTAATTAGAAAACCTTACTGTACTAACAAGCTAAATTAAAATAACGAACGGGGTAAATATTAAGATCAGCATGTTAGCATGCTGACATTTAGTAGAGCTTCACAGGTCTGCAAGCATGGCTATGGACTCATGGTTCTCCAAGGTTTTGATAGAAGAAGAGTAACTGTGGCCCAAGCTAACTGTAGTATAACTGGTTAGTGTGATAAACAGGTCAGTAGAGGTCAGACAGACTATATGTAAAAATTCTCAACTAGTGCTTGTTTAGACAAGTGCGTTTTAAAGTCATACATTTTGAATTCTGGTCAGTGTTAGTGAGTTGTTGAACTCTGACCTCCCTGGCCTGTGACCAGATGACCCAAGAATCATGACTCAGTGCCATAACAGAACAGACATCCTATGTTTACAACTCAGTGAACAGTGTAGTCATCTGTATGTGTGTGTTTTGAGACTCACACTGAGGTTTCTGTCCCAGATCTGGATGGTGCCATCCTGGCAGCCTGCTGCAATGAGCTTCCCATCGCGGCTGTAGGTGCAGCATGTGGGGATGACCTTCTTCCCCTGAAAGGATCGGGGTTTAAAAACAGACTTGTGCTTCTTCTCAGAGTTCAGGTCCCATGTGCGCACAGTGCTGGAAAAGAAACAGATAATCCAACTGTTAGTTGATCATTAACCCCATGCACCACCATAATAAATTAAAATCATGCAGAGATTCAGTGTTCCCAGTTATTCTCATGAACATGAGGTTAGGCAGCTACCCCAGGACAGCAAAACAGTAGATCAGTTTGACACGCATTTCTGAAGTTTCCATGAAATCCTGAGTATCTGTCTTTCACATGTTGAACACATTACACAACTTGATCCTTACTCCTGAGAAGAAACTCAGTGAAAAAAAGCTGACGGACACCAATATTGTACAGACTTCACAAATAAATATTTGCGGACAATAATCTGAGATCAAATTGTTTAGTATAAAATAACAATTATAATATCCCCTGTGAATGTCTTTCTTCCCATTAACTGTATGGGACCTCAGTGAAATAACCAAAAAACAGATTAAAAGGAGGTACAAATTGTGACAAAGAAGAAAAACAAAGTTGCCTACCAGTACTTCTAAGTCACCATGTAAACTCCACATCAAAGACGTGACTACACACAAAAATGTTCAGCCAGCCTCCCGTACACCCACACCAACTCTCATGCCAGACAGAGTACATCAAAATGCGTCTGTGACCCACTGCTTGCTTTAGTGAGCATTACGACCTCTGGGTCATGAGGTCAGCAGAGGAGTATAAACACACAGGCAGGGCTGCTACTAACAGCCACGCAAAGATTTCTCCATGGCCAGCTACAAAGTCACAGACACACACACTCAACTGTGTTTGGATAAGTTTAACAATGTGATACAAATGCCAGCTGAAGACATATGGTTTGAGTAAGAATTGGCAAAAGTTAAATAAAACTCTGGTTGATGCATACTTTTGCTTAAATCCACACTCTTTATATATCTTGCTGGAAAAACACCATATTTGTGTGTGTATATGATACATGTGCACACACACACACACACTTATATACATATATATACACACACACAAACACACATTCTGAAGGCTTTTTAAGAGAGACAGTAAAGAGAAAGAGTGATTTCCATGAACTGAATGACAAATTGGTCCACCTGCTGCCTCACACAGACATCTCCATTTTGTTTAGACGGCTGTAAGCGTCTGTCAAGCCAATAAAGACAACATAACCTTTTGCGTAGCATACAAAACCTGGAATGCTATTTATTGTAAGGGCTCTTTCCAAAACATGGCACTGCCGGCTGTCAGGGGATACGACAGAGAGGCTGGAGCCCACCAATGTAGAGCCAACCATGAACACAGGACGAAGGCTGCACACCCTCACCTGTCAGAGCAGACAGGCAGAGCACTGCAGTGAAGAAGGAACTGTTAGCATTAATACGTAGACCGCCTGTTTAATTATAGTATAAAATCTTAATGGTAACCAAAACCCTGTTTCCAAAAAAGGTTTGGATGCTTTGTAAAATGCAAAGAAAAACAAATATTTGATGCAAATAACTTAAAGCCTGTGTTTGATTGAAAATAGTACAAAGACAATATATCAAATGTTGAGACAGTTATGTTTTACCAGTTGCATTAAAAATTGCACCTTTCATTCCAGAGCAAAACATCTGGGGAAGTCTCGAACTTTATTTTCTCAAAGAAGGTGGTTGATTTGAGAAGGTAATAAGAATGAAAGAGTATGAAGTGTCAAAATATTCATGTGCGGCATGAAGAAACAAAAACCAAAAACATTCAAGGGTAATACCTCTGCCCTTTTCCTTTTTCATACATCTCTGGTTTTTCTTCAATCAGCAGCCCCCTTTTCCAGCCCAAATGCTTCACAGACAGAGGGGTGAATGTAATAAAATGAGACCCATACATCCTCAGTCATGCGTGTGCACTTTACAAGGTAGCACAGTCGTTCACACATGAACTGAGGAGTGACAACTCCCCTGGCCCCAGATTTTATCTGTCTATAGGTTATAGCCCCAGTGGGGGTGATAGTTGGTAGGATCATTTTCCCAGATGATCAGATAAGAGAGAGAGGAAAGTAAAGTAAAGCACACATCCTGTATAAGGTTGTTTGTCAAATTCCTGTGATGGGAATGGGCTGTGTTGCTTGATGGCCAGTTGACTAACTAAGTGGGGCTCTGTTATGACAAAGGATTAGTAGTAAAGATGCTCCATCTTCCACCACAACTAAAAAAGATAAAGTGTGGGGAAATAGAGAGATATTGTGGAGAAGGAATATGCTCAGTGGCAAGCAAGGAAGCAAAGAAAGAAACACTACGGTCTAAGCAAAGACGTAGCATGGGTGAAATGCTGATACAAGAAAATGTACAATAGTATCAGTGTGGCTCTAAGTTGGAAGAGTTAGACTAAGGCATTAGTAGGTGAGACCACACATAACATGTTAAAAACTACAATACAATCAAGCAATCAGGTTGATAAGATGCTTGCTTACTGGACCATATCCATAAGCAAGTGACCTGATAATCAGTTCCCTCAGATAAGAAATACACTCTATGTTCATATACAGAAGAGCCAGAAGTTACTGTCAGTCAAAAATTCAGCCACGATTGTAAATTGATGAAGGATAAAGACACTCCTTAAAGGTATGGTATGTGTGCTCTTCGGCAAGATATGGAACAGTTGCATTGTAAGGCGGGCAACAGTTGGAGTTGCTCTGGACTGTGGATGAACCAGATGTGTCAAACTGTAAATCGCCCAAACTCACATACACTGTGGTGTCTGTCTTCACTATTCATCCCTGTTCTGTCACGCAGATCACACTTTAATAAGACATGCAATTTTTCTCAAAAAATATAGTAAGCGCTCAACAAACATTTGCCTCACAGCACTGAAAAATAGATCACCTACTTACATGACCAGATCAGTAAGATGAAATGATAAATTAGGACAAAGAGAAAAATAAAAAACACTTGCTGACTATTCCATTACAAAAAAAAGTGCTTTTCATTACAAGCACATAGCCAGACAGCAACTTGTAAATCTGCTCTTTTCGTGGCTCATCTCCAATGATAATTCCTGAAACTACCACATGTAACACATCATATGTTTAGTTGAAGCACATGATGAAACAGTTTGTCCCTCAGCAGTGTTAAGACCTGCCATGTTGTCCTCTACATCTTCTTCAATACAACTACACACTCAAGTCCAGCTGAGGCCCTGAAAACAGGCCAACACGAAGGGAATCCCTGGCATCCAAACCCCCTGGAAACATTCCTCGGATTGTGTGTATTTTTGTGTGTACATGTGAAAGTGTGTCTCAATACTCAACAGAAGTAACATGTGGGCCCAATTAGAAAGTCGCCATTTGTTCTATCCTCTGCTCCACTGGCTGAAATTTCAGTCACAAAAAGAGCATAACATGATTTTTTTATTGTTCTTCTGGGGCACTATAAAACGATATAAAATAAAAAACAAAGAATTAGCAACGTCTTTGCAGCTACTATTGCAAAGTTTTCCACATTAATAGTTACTTTTTTTGACAGTGCTGTACATCATAGCTTGTTAACTTTTAACTGAACGTATTCATTAATTTTAAAGCCACTAATGGTTAAGACTTGGTCCATTAGAAAGGATACAGGTCTTAAAATACACTACTGATACAGAGGTGTCAGCCATATTTCTAGTTTAGTATTTTATCCAGCCAAAGAAATACTTTCATCAGGAGTGGGGCCAGAACATTTTCCCCATCACTTTTTGAGAAATAAATCTGCCATTTTTAAACAGGTGTTCAGTCTTTCAGCAAAAACGTAATTAATGGGCTTTTATGTGTAATGTGCATCTTCACTCAAACATGAAAAATACCGGAAAACAGTTCCGTTTTACAAAACAGACCGACAGAAGAATGTGACACATTCACACCAGTCAGAGCAGAAATGCTTTTCACTCACCAGCTTGATTTGCACAGTTCTCTCAAAGCCCCTTTCAACCATCACTGTGCAGGAACAATCACTACCACCCTGCTGCTGCATTATCATTTAACTGCTTCATCACTACTTCCCTCTCATCCGCTTCTTCTCAGAGAAAAACTCTTGGGTTAATGAAATCATTCATGGAGCTGAAGGAGGCAATTCTCATGAATGATGGTCCATACAACTGAGGAGACCTTTAATTAAGGAGCTGGGCGGTCCAGTGATCATACTTAATAACCTATTCAAATAAACACAACAAAGGCTCTAACGAGGCTGATATAGGAAGAAAGACCTTTAAAACGTAGGTGTGGGTCTAATGCTTAAGAAGACACCGCCAGGAGCCGGCACCTGCTGGTACTATTGGCCAACAGCTGGGCCATTCTCAAGGAGCCCACTGACTACAGAGTGGCCCTTGCAGTCCATGCTTATTAAAAGGATGGCACTGAAGTGGATGAAGCAGCATTCATAAGGTGGTGGTGAGGGCAAAAATAAAGAATTAACCATTGTTTTATGATCCCTCAATAGTAACTGGAGGATTATTACTCACTGTTGACTAAAAGTCTAGAATATCCTCAGGTTGTACATCGTGTTTCAGTATATTATGCCAAACTGAGAAGAGACAGTTCTGTTTCATGCCTTCACCGCAGATGAAAAACAGTAGACAGTAATGCAAATCCACATCTTTGTGCAGTGTTTTGTTTGAGTTCTTTTTAATGACGTTAATGTTTCAGTAATGGGTAACAGGAACATGTTGTGGTCCACAGACACAACACGTTTACATGACGATATGAGCTATGCTCTATGAGAACCAGGTTGTTCTCTCAAAAATGCAAAATTTACCCTGGCAAAAAAACTAAACATTGTGAAATATTATTTGCCTAAAGGCTAAAATGGTGTGTTACAGAAACGAGAATTTAAGTAATGTGATCTTGATGTTTGACACCTGTTTAAATGCTAGTGGTTACATTTTGTTAGCAATGGAAGGGTGAGAGGTACATTTAATCTACAAAGAGAAAAGTTCGAGAGGTAGTGGGTACACCAGGAAAGTTTAGCACATTACTAATATGAGTAATATAAATCTTTCAATCTCTGAGCTGCAGGTTGCTGCACTGACCTGTTCTGCTGCTGTGAACCCTGAACACTCCTCACATGCAGCTGCTCTCCCTGTGAATGGCTCCCTGTGCACTCCTCTCGCTGTTCTCCTGTGAGCTGGCCGGGGGCAACACCCAGTGCTAACGTGCCAGGGGAGGTTTTCCAGAGACTCAATAAGAGCTAAATAAACCAACCTCCACATCTGGGAGAGCAGCAACACTGGTAAACACTGGGCTGTGGCCTGTCCACAAAGTCAAGCCCTTGTTTCTACTTAATGATGATAGCTCTGGGTTTCTGCACTGCTGCCTGTCACAGTCACTTAGACTCATCACTGTGCTCTCATTCAAAGTCACACATGTTCACTCACGAATATTCACACGCACCTATGTACACAGGAAAGGGTTACAGCCTCTGAAGCCAGGTCCAGTGCTGTTTTTAAGAAGGCATAAGGGCTGCTAAAGTGCTAAAGCTGTCTGGAACAGTATTTTATTTCCTGCAGTGTTACTCTTGTCTAAATTACTGCATGCAAATGAAGGGCAGCATTTGGACAACATCCAGTATAAAACGTGCCATGTGTCAAAGCACAGCTGTGAGGTCAAGCCACCCCTTCTAAAGTCATGGTCTTGACTAAAGGACTCCCTGCTGGCGACAGAGGAAAGAAAAGTCTGTTTAGTTGAGATCTGATCTTGCACATGGCATCCTCCAGTTAGTGGCCTAAGAAGGATCATTCTGAATAAATGTTGAGCAAGTAAATCACAATATAATAATATTCAGGAAATACTGATTACATTTAACACACCTAAAATAAAGTTTACCTGGCTGTCTAAATGTTTCTTTAATTTATTAATTTTTTTTTACATATCACATGGACTAAGGCAACAAAGTAAGCTAAACATAGTTAAAAACAGCTAGTACTGTTCCGCATATGAGACAGGGAAGTGTATACTGTGTCTGTTAACTGCTTATAAGCACTGCATATCTCCTGTTATATTACATAGATACTGTTAAGCTTATTTTGTAGACCATCCAGTTTTGTTGAGCGTTTCTTCTCATAAAATCTTCAGGATTACACCATGATTATTTAGATTTATTTAAATTAACTTGGAACACATATTTGGGACTCACCCATCATTGGAGCAGGTCATGAACTCTTCTTTAATCTTGGGATGCCAGCAGCCACAATTCAACATAGCAGTGTGGCCCTGAAAAAAAAAAGTGAAAATTATTTATTGAATGTTTCCATTAGCACTGAAAATCTTTGTAAACCCATTTCCTATTTAGAGTCCAGCTGCAGTAGTTGAAGCCAGCTAGAGCTGGTCACCAGGAGAAACAAACAATGGTCAATTAATAGTGTATTATTGAAATCTTAGATAATGAGCTGTAGCACATAGATTAGATTCAAAGACAATGATAATGTAGTATTGTATTTATGTGATGATGCATTTTAGTGTGGTTCAGTGGAAACTGCACGGCACCTGTGAGGATCACATCTACAGATACACATACAAAAGTTACCAGAAGGCATCAATTATTAATCTTGATTTAAATTAACTTCAAAGGGCTCTCCCACAGAGAAAGGACCTTTAATTAGATCACACAGAAGCCTTGACTTCTGGCCGTCCCTGACATGAGCTGGTGAACTCTGAAGCTGTGACACAGACTCCTGCACATTTCCTCTGCTACAAGAATTACTCGTAACAAATGATTTCAAAACAGGATATTCCAGAGAGAGGCCTCCCCTGCTGTCAGGTGAGAGAGGAACACTTCAGTGTGTGTCAAAGAAACTTCTGATGGGACAAGAAAGAAAAGCCTTGCATGAAAAGAACCTGACCAAATGACATTGGTATGTGTGCATCAGGAAGAGACGTATGCCTGTTCACTGTCAAATACTTTAAACACACCAAGATCAATAAAAAGAAACTGCCTAGTTATTGTTGCTTAAGGACTAAAAATAAAAATTTAAATAGTTTTAAAATGTTATAGTAAAATACACACTGGGCTGTAAAAAAACTCAACTGTTTCCCCACACATCAAAATAAACAGACTCATCCCATACAAGAGATCCATGATTAGAGTGAAGAAGCCACTACTGAACCTTTTTAAACAAATCTGACTCCTCATCCTTCACAGTTTTAGACATTAAACTGCTAAAGACTAGACTAGAGAAACAGATTGATATTCATACTAACAGTGAGCACAAACAGAGCCTATTAATGACAAACAAAGCTAAGAAAAAACCCTCATAGATAATGAAAACAGACTAACTGGAGCTTTTCAGCCACAAGTGCATTTAGCGAGGGCTAAACTGTGTTAAGTTTTAATGTTTTGAAAGGATCAAGTGATTAACTGTTTACCTCATCAATTACAATCGAGAGTTGGGAAAACTATTTGGATGAAGGGAAAAAAACATTTTTTTCAGTTGAGAGAATTTACTGCTTTTCTCCATTTGCGTATGGATGTTTGACTGTTTATCAAAAAATGCTACCGTACGGGTTTTTAGTGCCGTGCGGCAAATCTCTCTACACACAGAGGGATGAGTTAGGAGGCAAGTAATTGACTGTTGACAGAGAGAGAGTAGAGGCAAGGACTTAATTAGCACATGAGACACAAGTAATCATCTGGGACACTGTCAGCAGGCCAAAACGCATTTTCATTGAACCAAACTCCCATCAGATCCAGATGGGACTGAGCAGGGTAAGAATGTAGGACATCCAGGAAACACTACTTGCAATCAATGGGCCTTCACTTTTTCAAGTAATTCATATGGGTGGTATAAACCGTGTCTAAATGCTATGCAGCTGGCACAGATGGTTAGTGACCACCAATAAGGCTTTTTAAACACAGTAAAACCAAACCATGGACACTTAATTAGGATTCTTCTTTGTAGATGCAGGTACAAGCAAGAGATGAACCGCGACAGCCTTGCAAGCATGTGGTGTTGTGCTCCCCCTGAGACTGCCCATGGCTGGTCACACAGCACAGATCATTATCCTCACATACAAAAACAGACCAGCTCATAGCTACACCTTGCAGCCATTATGAACTGGCAGGGTTAACCCACAGAAGCGAAGAGCAGAGCATCCATGAGGGTGAGCAGTCATTTTGGACACATTACTGTTGCAATAGAGACAGACAAAATTCCAGTTTATTACAACCCTTTATCAAAATTTTTCTAAGTTTTACTATTACTTTGATAAGTAATAATAACATTGATTTAACCAAGAAAATTATTTAAATGCAGCTATACAAATGGGTAGATGATAAGCTTAAACCTTACAGAAGAGATGGATAGTCTCCCACACAGTAATCTACTCAAATTAAAGATCAGAGTTGATACTTTTTTTGTAATAGCCTATATTTTATTTTTAAACTGTCCAAATACTTGGTCTGCAATGCATATGTGAAAACTACTTTGGCTTACCTTGGTGTTGGCCATATCCACAATGTACTGGTCCCCTTTCACACACTCCATGACATTGAAGCCATCACGGTCTAACACCTTGGCCTGTGCATTACCAGAAACCACCAGGATGACATCACCAGTAATGCTGTACTGCAGGGACTTGATCTGATGGCTGAGGGGGCAACGGACATGACATAGATGAAGAGGACATCTGAGATATTTAGTTATTTCAGCATAGTTATATCATTTCTGTGGTGTTGATAAGCGTCTTTGTGCCTGTTTTCAAGCCATCTGCTGTGTGACTGCCATGACTTTTGCATAAAAAAAATTGTTATACAAAAAGCTTTTACTCTTGTGAGGGGGTCAGGGACTAAAAACAAACAATAAATACATGTAGTTATAGGAACAAAACAACACAACATCTGATGTACATCTGATGAATCCTCTCTTTGATCTTCAACAAGCAACACACTAAACATAACAGAGAGCATATTTGGGTTTTCAAAGCTATCACATGAAATGAATGATTTGCCCTTCGAAATATTTTACACAAAACACAAAAAAACCCACAGAGTAAATAAACATAATAGAAATAATAGAAACCTGTTTTTATTGATGCAACCCCAGTTTCAAAAAAGGTGGGACGCTGTGCAAGATGTGCATCAAGGGTTGTGCAGACTAGCTGACACAGGTCCTAACGTATATATTTAATACCTCCCTATGTCAGGCTGTTGTGCCAAAGTGCTATAAAACCTCAGCGATCATTCCAGTACCCAAGAAATCCACAGTCTCCTCTCTCAACGACTATTGACCTGTAGCACTCATACCAATAATAATGAAGTGTTTCGAGAGACTGGTAAAAGATCACATAACCTCCATTCTACCCCCCCATCACTAGATCCACTACAATTTGCATACCCGACCAAATCGTTCCCCCTAGGATGCTACATCCACTGCTCTCCACCTGACTCTGGGACACCTGGAGAAGAAAGATGCACAGGTCCGGATGCTCTTTGTGGATTTTATTTCGGCCTTCAATAGAATAATCCCCCCAACCTCTGATCACCAAACTGGGCCCACTTGGACTGAACACCCCTTTGCAAAATTGAAAACTGGACTTTCTGACAGTCAAGCCTCGATTTGTGCAGGGTGGACAGAACAAATCGAACACCATCTTGCTCATTCCCAGCTCTCCACAGGGATGTTTCCTGAGCCCCCTACTCTACAACCTAATGACCCATGACTGTTCAGTAACAATTACATCTTAAAGTACACGGACGACACAACGGTGGTGGGTCTCATCAACGACAATAATGACAGGGGATACAGGGAGGAGGTGAATCTTTTTGCAGACTGGTGTAGCAACAACAACGTCATTCTGAGTGTGAAAAAAAACAAATAACTGTTTTTTGACTTCAGAAAGAAACAGCCTGTACACACCCCAATCTACATCAGGAACACTGTTGTGGAGAATTTAAGGTTTCTGGGAGTGCATGTAACTAACAACCTGACCTGGAGCCTGAATACCTGCATACATTGTCAAAAAAGCACACCGGCATCTGCACTTCCTAAGGAGGTTAAAAAAGGCTCATCTCAACACATCTGTCCTCACCACGTTCTAAGGGGCACCACAGAGAGCATGCTAACAAGCAGTATCTCTCTGTGGCATGAGAGCCGGAGTGTCTCAGATAGAAATGCACTGCGGAGAGTGGTGAGAGCAGCAGAAAAGATCACTGGGGTCTCACTGCCATCTGTGGAGAACCTGGCCCAACAACGTTGCCTCTCGAGGGCAATTAGGATCACGAAGGATATGAGCTATCCATGCCACAGTCTATTCTCCCTCACGCCCTCAAGCAGAAGACACCGCAGCCTGCAGTGTGCAACAGTAAGGCTCTGGAACAGTTTTTTCCCCTACTGCCATCAGACTGTTAAATACAATAAACGCATACATAAACACAAGACAAATAGATACCACAGCCCACAGCCATCTTCTGGATTTCCATATTTCTGTGTATATATGTATAGGTGTGTATGAGTGTTTCCGGTGCAATATCTTCATTTTATAAATAGTGCAGTATTCTATATATTCTATATGTTCTTCCACAGTGCAATACACATATGTTATTCACAATAAAACATAGGGAACTTTAAAATGCTTTATTTTAAGAAAAAATAAGGAATGGCAACAACACTTTACACAACAGCTGGGACAGAAGCAACAAAAAGGCTGGAAAAGTAAGTGATAGTAACAAGGAGTAACAAGAGCTAGAAGAATATTTTGCAACTAATAAGGTTAAATGGCAACAGGTCAGTAACATGATTATATATACAAAAGAGCAGCTTAGAAAGTCAGTCTCTCTCAATTAGTTAAATCTCTATCCTGTAAAGACGAAGCCATATATAAACAGGACCCAGAAACGTAGCCGTCTCCTCTGGACCAAAATTTAAGAGTGGAAAAGTGTTCTGTGGTCAGACAAATCAAAATTTGACGTTCACACCATAGATGCCTCATCCTCCAGACTCCCACCAGGAGAGGGATATTCAGGTTGTTACTGGCCCTCAGTTCAATAGCCATCTCTGATGGCACAGGAGTGAATTAGTACCTATAGAATGGTTAGCTTGCACATCTTGAAATGCTAAGCACCATCAATGGTAAAAGATATATCCAGCATGTGCTCATGTCCAGACAAAGTCTTTTTTCGTCTTGCATATTTCAGTAGGACAATGCTAAACCGCAAACAGCATCTATGACAACAGCATTTCTACGTGTCGAAGTGTCCCTGGACAAGACACAGAACCCTTGGCGCCTAAGAGGGCGACCTAGCCACAAAGAATTTCCCCAAAGGGATTAATAAAGTATCAATGAGTAGATGAGTCCGGGTACTAAATTGGCCTGCCCGCAGTCCAGATTATTATACAGATAATTAAAGCACATTTAAATGCAAAACAGAATCCTATATCAGGCAGGATGCATGGGACAATGTTCCTCACCCGGAACTCCAGATACTGGTCACCTCGGTTTCCAGATGTTTACAGACTGTTGTTAGAAGAAGAAGGCATGCTACACCATGGTAAACATGGCCTGTCCAAACTTTTTTGAGACGTGTTGCTGCCATCATTTTCAAAATTACCAAATTTTTTTCTTATAAATTGTACTTTCTCAGTTTAAACATTTGATTTTTTTTTTCCTATGATGTATGTATGTATGTAGGTGAATTAAAGAGGTTAAAGGATTTATGAGATTTGCAAATCATCAATCATTGCATTCTGTTTTTATGTAGATTTTATACAACTCCCAACTTTTTTGGAATTGTGGATATATGTATCAAAAAAACAAAAGAATATGCAGCTTAAAGTTGTATTTAGGGCTTTTTCTTACAGATGTGCTTATTTTTATTTAACACTGAATATATCATTTAACAGTAAAGTGCATGCAAGATAAGAGACAGTCAACAATCATGACCACTTAACAATGGTGCGATCAGCAATTCAAGTCAATATAAAACATCACGAACACAGCAATTAACATTTCTGTACAAAGGGCAGAAAGTTCCACTGTTAAAATGAAGTGAGGTTACCCTCAATGCTGTTTTTAGTTGTGAGGATTTAGCATCTTCAAAGGTCACCTAATGGAGCCAAATGCTCTGTTCTCTCTCTTAGAGCTCATGAGTTGCCTTTTTTAGACAGGAAAGAGGAACAGTGAACCTCAACAGCACAGCCTTCTATATGAAGCCCAACTTGTTAGTAAATTAAACAGGCTATTGAATCACAATGTAATTAAATTAAATGTAGCGTACATTTCTGTTAATAAGGGGAAGCCTGCTCCAGCTCAGTCCACTGATTCCCAAAACCAAAAAAGAATTTAATCTTTGATGATGGCTTCAGTGAAATACAGAATAAACATGTGTAGACATACAAACACCCACATATCTGAACCATCTGCTTTTGAAAGGCTCAATTTGAATGAAAAAAAGGGGATGTCACAAAGTTAACATGAGGCTCAATGAAGCTCAACAAATGTGTGTTTGTGCATGTGTGCACACATTGGCACACGTAAAGTGAGTGCGCTGGATGGTTGCATGAAAGTAATTAACCACATGTTCCGCAACTGTGTTGATATTTCACGTGGTATTCACAGAAAAATGACTCACCATTCACAGGGCTGCAGGGATCTGAAGGCTTGCAGAGATTGGTCCATTCCAGCAAAATCCCAGAATCGCACATCATAATCATATCCGCCAGTCACCAAACGAGCTCCAGAGGGGTCTAAGCCAAGAGCTGACACCTGAATGGGCAATTGTCTTATTTATTTCTTAAAGCCAATCTATAACCCTGCACAATTCAATTTTAAATTATCGTTTGAAAGACGCAAACTAACTGAAAAGTTGGCCCTGCTGAGAAAAAACTGTTGACAGTACATGTAAATATAATTTGGTTGATTACAAACCATTTATGATGAATAAAGACTTTCTTTTTCATTTTTCAGATAACAGAAAGCCACTGAATAAATTTCCACAGAGCCACATAAACCACAATCATAATAACTTAAGTGCTGAAAGAAAATGTTCTTACCGTCTTGGTGCCATGCTGCAGAGTGATCTCATGAGTATCTGGAATCCTCTTCACTGGATTCTGTGGCAGAAAGTTGAATACAAGGACATGGTAAAAGAACACAGGCCTGAATTAGGTGTGTGGTTATAGTGTACCATTTCATTCCAAGATTCAAGCACACACAAAATTTTAACTTTAATTAGCTTTGTGACTAAAAAGTCTGGAATGGCAGTCATCTGCTGGAAATTACTGACTGGGGACATCTGCAAGAATGAATGTGAAAAGTTAGGATGTAAGCCCTTTCACTCAAAGCCTGCGACATACACAATGTAGTGTGTAAGTATTTTACATGTTTAAACATATGAGGCTGTAAGGATTTACCTGAGAAATAAAACAAGGAAAAAACTACCAAAGAGAAAACAGAAATGCTATTCAACAACACATTAGCTACATCAACTTCCATATTTTCTTGTGCTGCCATCTAGTGGTGGAATCATAAAACCACCTGATAAACAGGTGCCTTTACTGGCCGTTTTCTCAGAAGACATTTAGATATGACACACAGTGTCTTCCTATTGTGCTTGCTGGCTTGTGATTTACTGTTATTATTACAGACTGTTATTTCTTGTGAAAAGGGGGTCATTTCAGACATACATCATCGCCATCATCTTGTGCGCCCCCTTCATCATCATCATCATCATCTTCACTATGAGCTGTGCTGCCAGTGTAACCTGGTGGAAGAGGTGGCCCCACAAGCTCATCATCATCATCATCATCATCATCATCATCTTGGGCTGTACGCTGAGGAGGCACTAAAGGCCCAATAAGCTCAGAGTCTGAGCCACTGTCACTGCTGCTGTCACTCTCCTGTTTTCTTAAAAAATAAAAATTAAATTTTTAAAAAAGAAAATATAATTTACACAAAGCAAGCACAAATCTTGAAATGGAAGAGCAGATGTGTAATTGACATCTGAAGCAGTGGAATCCAAGACGAATTGTGCTATAAAATTCACTCAAACAAAGAAATCCCTGATTACCTGGAAGGAGCAGCTGCGTCTCTCTGATTGTGCACTGATGACTTGACTGATTTGGAGCTCTCCCCGTCTTCATCCATCTGACTCTGTCTCTCCCGCTCCTCTAAAGATACAACAATTACAATCGCTCACTTAATGGCAAAGGGATTATCACCACACACATAATCATTACATCCCATAAATTTACCTAATGTATGCTGACTCCTTTCAATGGCTGTTCGTCTTGTCTGTTCAAAAATGGCATCAAGGTCAAAGGTGCGAGCCTTCCTACCTGGAAGGCAAAAAAAAAAAAAAAACAACATATTAGAACATCACTATTTTAACTCAAGTCAGTTTATGTCAACAAGCTGACACGTCATGGATTTTACATACCAAAACCAGAGAATCCCATGACAGATGTGATGTCTCCATCATCACTCATCTTGCCAGATGCTGCAAAAAAGATGCCAATACAGTGTTTATCATAGCCTTGGTTATTTTATGATGAAAACTATAAATTGCTTTTGCATTTTACTTCTCCATGAAAGGTCATTTTTTCTGGGGTGAGATTACTCTGAAGAAATGCTTTTATGAAAGCTTAAAACAGATTTCTGCCATAACAGAAATTACATCAATAACCATGAAATAAGAACATGCTACACACAGAGGTAGCAGACGTAAACAAAGTCAATACTCAAGTAAAAGCACTTCCTTTAAAAAGGTGATGCACTGGTAAAAAAAAGTATTCAAGTTGAAGTTCTAACAACATGTGCTAAGTACTCACCTAAAAAAGTGATTTTACTGTGCATAAATCCAAGTATTTTATAACCAATTAACTTAATGCTGGTGATAACAAGGCTATTTAACAAATCTCAAATGCTGTTTTATGTGGATTGGATGTGGAATTTCTGTACAGATACGAGGAGAGAGTAACTTCAAAAACCTAATTTCTTACAATTCCATTTGAAAAACCATCATCAATTGTATTTCTTCTTTTCAGAAATTTCCCCTTTGTTTTAACCCTACTAAAAAGCAAATATTGGGGGACAATCTGTGAAATTGAGATTATTAAAATGATATCATCTGTATTGTGAAATCATGTAAACTGCAAAAACACTTTCAACGGTGAAATGTTAAAGTCATTTTTTCCCTAAGGGGATTGATAAAGCATGTAATTAATTAATCAATCAATTTTTTCTAGGGACGAAAACAGCAGGTAAAGATGGAGACGATTTTAACCTATTATTGATAGCTGCTTAATCCATTACATTATGATTCATTAGTTGTTTTGTATTAATAATGTACATCTGTAAAGTTTCTAGTAACTAAACTCAAATAAAGTAAAACATCCCCTTCTACATTGTAGTGAATACTTTGACTAAACATGTTCATAAACTTCATGTAGGTAACTTATAGCCAAATGTGCACAAACTAAACAGCGCGCGTTAATTTATTCTCAGGTGTATATTTGTGTATGCTGACGGTGAAAAGATTGTAACATAGCTTAGCTCGAGTTTACGGCGATTAACAACAGAAAATAACTAACGTTAACTTATGGTAGAACATTTTACTGTATGATATACTTTATCATACAGTAAATGTTTTTTCTAACATTGTTCTTGTTGAACAGTTTAATACAAACCAACCTGACATGTTTTTGTATTCTAAACTGAAATAAAAATAATACAAAACCTATGCTAAACTTTAAAGGATTAAACACAAACTGTCAATTAGCATTGCATAACTTGTAAGCATGTAAGAATTGCATGTAATTTTTATTACAGTTCTGTGGCCAACTATGGTTAAAGGTTTTGCATTTTAACGTTACAGTAGAAAGCAACAGACGACATAGGCTAACAAATATGCTAGTAAAACACAAATAGGCAGCAATATAGGCAGCTAACTAAACTAACGTCTGTTCATTTTCACATGCTTCTCAATCAAACTGGAAATACAGCATATTATATCTGCACATACATGCAATTTGTTAAAAATGTATACAACAGTTATAGACGGAGAACAATAAAAAGTTGATACCTTTATCCACTTTGTTGGGATCCATGTTTTCAAATAAGATGTTTACCTTTGACCTCCGGAAGTTCTTCTTCTTCTCTTAATGTAGCACTCGCCGTGCTCTGTAGCGCCACCGCTGACTTGTAGCGGGAGCTCCCTCTTTAAAAACTGACGAATGGAGTGTAAATGTTTGGTTAATATGAGACATTAAAAAGTGGAGCTCAGTTACAGTTTTGTTACAGTGTAGTATAGTTTGAGCTTCCTCATTGCTTATTTTGTTGACTGATATACCAACATTGAGGAAGTGCTAAAATTGACTGCTTCATATTATTGTCAATGTCAAAAGAAACTCATATCCCCTCTGTGTATTTCACACACTTTGCTGTTAAAGAATAAAGCATCTGTCTAATGTAGAAGTCTGTGGATCCACTGTTAAGCAAGAGTTGGAGGAGCCATGGGCTGCATAGCAATGTGTCTTTGTCAAACAGATAATTAGGAAGATATTAAACATGTTACACATTAACACAGTGGAAATGAGAGGAAACAGCTTATAAATGTCAAAATTTTGATATTTTATTGCAGGGCATTTAAGTCTGTACAAAAATAAATTAGAAATTAACAATTTCAATTTTAACAATTAAACAATTTTTTATGTTTTATTTAATTTAATTTAATTTTAACAATTAAAAACATAACAACAACATTAAACATAACACACAAGTTGTACAAACATGTATTTTCAAGGAAGAATGCACCAGTGAAGATGTTGGTGCAAATATTCTGATTAAATCACATAATTGATTGCAAGCATGCTTTACACAAACTCTACCTCCCTTGACATATTTATTGTCACTGGTGATCATATCTAATCAATTAAACTTTAAGATTTAATTTGAATAATATGTGTACAATATATTTAATAGGCACGTAAAATCTTGGAAGGAATTTTTCTATTAACATGCCATCTACTTAAGTGTCATGGCACTGCTTTCCTTTCCTTGAGACACTCAGGCTCAGTCTTCCTCTGCAGCCACCATCCTCTCAATTGCAGCCCAGTCTATTTTACTGAGGGTGCTGCTGGCGCTCCCAGAGAGATTGTCCAGCCAGTCCATCCCAGACACACCAGCTCTCAAACCATCATCCTGCATGTCCAACAGTCCAATCAAAACCTGAGAAGTCTACAACAGCTTAATGCAAATGTTTATATTTGTGACATGCAAGTAACATCACTACTGTTGCTCTCAGACATCAGTAAATATCTGATTAAAAATGTGATTCTTACTCACTGTGTTAGGCTCCTCTAGACCCAGCAGCCTATTCACTTCTATAGTTGGTTCCCATAGGTTTTCCTCTTCTTTCATTTCCACCAGTGTCTGCTCCCTATGGATTCCTTTTCCTGCAGCAGTCCCTCCTGAAGAACTTTTGTTCAATTCCATCTTTCTCTGGTGTCCAACAAGCCTTCCCTCACTCTGGGTGGCTATGTGAATTTTTTGGTGGCTCTTCGTGTCAGTGAGCATGCCACGTCTGGTCACCTGAGACAGACGATCCCTTGGCAGAGCGGTAACTGATACAAGAAAAATTTCTTTCTTTCATGGCAATTACTGGAAAAACATTTATCTAACAACAGTACATGCTTACTATCTTTTTAATACCTGGTCTATGTAGTCCCAGTCTCCTGCGATGATCCTCTGAAGGCCATCCCTGCCCCTCAGCAATCCATGGACGAAGGTGAGGCTGAGTTTGTCCTGATTGGATCTTGAGACTTCTTTTATCAGTGGCAGATACACTGTGAGGCCTGAGAAAAATATTACATTAATTAATTTAAAAGATCTTTAGGTTTAGAATGGGCATGTGATACAGGCTTAGGTCTGTACAAATCATGATCACTGTGAAATAATTAATAAATGATTAATGATCACTTTGAATGCTAGATCAGAGTACTATTATTTCTTAATGAGAGCAAGGTCATATGACAGGAGATACCTGTGAGTGCTTCCAGAGGGTGGAGCAGAGGTGGACCTTATAGTTGAGGGCAATGGAGCACGTTCAGTCTGTGCAGAGCTGGGTTGGATGGATGGCCTAGTGGGAAAGTCACTAACCAGAGAACATACCTCATTGGTCCTCTGGTTGTATTGCTCTAGAAGTTTGAACCTACCAAACCAAATTCAAACAGTTACACACACGCAAGTTTCATATGCACTGATAATGTAAACAGGTAGTGTACGTACTTTTCTTTTTCTTCCCTGGTCGCTTGATTTCTGTTTGTTGATTTCTGCAGAAAGCAACAGTACAGCATGTGAACAACATAAAAAAAACAAAAAAAAAAAACAACTCACACTAGATCATCATTTCTAGTAAAGAGGCAACCATTTCTCACCACTGTTCCAGAGCTCATGAAAGGTTTGCGTTCCCTCTCCCTCAGGCTCTCTCTGTGTTTCTGATAAACAGCCAGTCTTTCCCTTTGTTTCCTTCTCATCCAAATCCTCAGCTCTCTCCTCTCATCCTCTGAAGGGATTCTGGGCTGCGACATCCAGGTACTATGCTGCTGATCCAGCCTGTTGTCGGTCAAATTACATTTCAGCTCAGGGATAATCTCAGATGTTTAAAGAAACATTTGAACAGGACCCATTTTAGAAGGAAATTTACCTGCTACGCTGTGCAGTCTGTTGGGAAAAATCCAGGTCGGTTGGGGACAAATATCCTTCCTTTACCAACTCATCTAAGATTTCGGCCGTATCAGATAGCCCAGTCTGACCCAGATTCTCATCTGCACATCTAAGATTGACAGGAAGAGGGCAGAGTGATCTACAACTGATAATATGTGTCACAACACGGTTAAAGGACTTCAGAATAAGTTTAAGCTTACACATACGACATTCCAGGTGAATCATTTAACTTGTCTTTCTTATCTGTGGGTGAAACACAAATATTAAAATTATGAAATAGCAATTTTTTATTACTTTATTGTATTGTGAAAATAATCAAGTATCTGTAATTCTATTTATACACAATTCAATCCTTAATCATCGAATGTAAAACCTATTTTAAATCTTATTTGCATTTCAGAGTGAATGTGTGCTTTCATTTAAATACAGATTAACTGAAATGTATCTAACCTACGCTGTCTTTAACATCAGCAGCACACATTTCGCAGCACACATTATTTAAATATTTCATGAACTATTAATTTTATCTAAAAACTTTAAATGGTACAGGTCTGTTCTTTTCGGGAAATGCTTAAATAAATTCCATCTTTACTTGAAGGTGTATAAACATAGGAAGGAGCAGCTCGATGACTTTGAGAAGAATACGTGGAATAATGAAAAGAAGGATTGTTTTGGGGGGCAACATAGTCTCCTTCCTGATTATCTTCTTCATCTTCAGAGACATTTGGACCAGTTAAAATGTCAGGTTGTGGTGCCCATGCTGTTATAGACAGAATATACAACTGGCATTAACAGTCTTATGGAGGTCTTTTAAATACTATTTTGGTAAATAGCTTTAGGTCATACTGTACCTTCATGTGGGACAGATAGTCTGACAGTTTTCTTCACTGCTGTGTGACCCTTCACATCAGTAGCCAAAGCTGGGGTAAGATTTTCAATAGTGTTCACCAACTACTCACGCAGAATAAAAAGATAAAGCAGTACAAATCATTGAAAATGACAAGCTGTCATTACAAATATAGGCAGAATAGGCACAAAAAACAGCATGTGTATGTACCATCCTGGAATTGGAAAAGTCCCTCTCTAGACAGTCTGCAATCCTCTGTAACTCGACCAGTTGGGCGTCCAGCCCTGACAGGCGAGAGGAGAACCAGGCTGTAGAAGGTGTGGAGGAGGCTCTGTATGGTCCAACACTCTGGCTCTTTATAGCTTGACAGATCTCAGAGTCAAATGAATCAGCAGTGTCCTGTGGAATGACTTTCTCTGCATCTCTACTGGACTTATGGCTGAGTGAAGGAGACTCCTCTGAGACATCTATAGTAAAGTATACAACAAATATATACCAAATATTACCAACAGTGTTCACCACAGCCCTGCTAATAACAAATATAAAAACCTAACTATATAAGACCTTTAAAAAGGAGACTTGGGTGAGTAGTGGGTTTCAGAACATTCTGTGTAATTAACTGCATTTACATGCACTCAATGAACCAGGCTGCTCAGAGACACCAGGTTTCTTGGGTAATCGGGATGAGTTAATAAGCCCTAAAGAAGCCTGGTTACTGGAAATTTGCGTATGCATGCAGCAGATTAGTTCTTTTTCACACTTCTCTGATGAAACTGGCAGAGTGGGGAGTGTCTGCAGCCTTTGTCATGCCGCATTTACAGTTCTTTAGGAGAAATCTACCTGACAAAAACAATCCAAAAAACAAAAATCCCCTACTCTGACTATATTTCCTGTTTACATGACAGTTATGAATTCATCTTACTTGAGAAAGCTGACTGTAAACCAGTTACGTGACTGGAAACGAATGGAAACGCACTTTTTGTAACTGAGGGCTGTGGATCAGCAGCAGCACTCCCAATAACAGAGGTTGCAAGAACATGAAGCTGAGCAGAAGTCGGTGAATTAGGGTGGAAGGAATCCAGTACTCCTGGACTGAAACACGATGGCAAAGGCTGGTTTTGAACTTGGTCTTCAAGATCCAAGACACTTATGAACTGGCGGACACCCAGACCCTGAGAGACAAAGATGGAAAAATTGAGAAAAATAATAACAATTAATTCCTACAATGTGTTGTAGCACACTTAATATAAACAAGTATAAACACTTACATACATTCTACAGACTGAATATTAGGCACTATGAAGTCTGTATGAAGTATTAAATATGTAATTTAACTACACGTCTATTTTGTATTTCTGGCCTCTCACCATAATATTCTGTGTTTCCTTTGGGGTCTCCTCTGTGTCTTGAACAGGATGTTCATTAAAATCTTGGAAATTCCCTGAACTTCGTGCTGGATGGAGAGAACATGCATACACCAAAACAAATGTTCATTATACAGTATAAAGACAATAAAAAGTAGTGTTGTCTTTGGATCTGCAGTTTCAAATCAACTTACACTTGGGGCCACTGGCAGTAACAAATGCAGACACAGCTTTATCCACAAGGGTCGGAGGACAAGCTGAAAGAATAATGACACCATGTTACTTGAGATGAGTAACTGTGTTGGGAAATCATGCACTTATAACAACAACTGTATTTTTATAATGCAAAAAATGAGCAATCCAATATATGCTACTTTCTTTTTCTGACTGCTTAAAAATGTCCATTGACATATAAATAATAATAATAATAATAATATAAATAAATAATCATTTACAACTCTGCAAATCTATTACAATATTAACATTGTAAAAGTGTCAACTCACCTAGGTCTGTGTTGGTGAAAGCATCATGGCACTGCGGGGGTCTGTTACATGTGGAAGCAAATGCATGGAGCTCCGCGGAGGTGGACTTGACCTTGTCCAATAATCTCTGACCAGCCAGCAAAGAGTCAAAGGATCCTGAAAGTTGAAATTAAACACCAGATGAACAAAATTATAAAGTCCACACAATTCTGTTCAAGAACTACAATATACTGTGCATAAAACATTTAAGTATAATTTTTAAAATCTATATCTCATTGCTTCTTCAAAGAAAATTCCTACAATCAATTTCAATTTGTGTGGCATAAACAACAGAAAACATAATAAATAAATTTCTTGTCATTATAGCAGTTTCTATAGTGTATCATTAGTGTAGTATTAAAGAACAACATGCTAACTGGATATTGTTTGTTGCCTTTTATGTTGACCACAATCTGTTTTGGACATAAACCTCCTGAATCTACAATATACTGGTTCATCTGTTTCATTTGAAAGGTTTGAATACTGAGGGACGTATTTGACACTAACCAAGCTGAATGGTAACGTCCTGGCCAGGGGAATTCTGTTCTGCAGCTGCTGGCTCTTTATTTCCAGGCTCATCTGTTTGCTGAGGATATTATATTGGCACAGACAAGTGATGGTGATGTAACATCTGTTGAGCAACAGTACAAAACATTCCCATTATAAGAATACTATTACTCTACCTCTTGGGCAGGGATGATGGACTCATTTGGCCTGAATGAGACCTCTGTTTTCCTTGCTCGCCCTGCATTCTCCTCTCTCCTCCTCTGCCTACAAAAACATCCAGTCAGTATAGTGAGTAAGTTAATTAGTTTTAAAAAGAGGAATCCAAAAACACAAAAACCAAGATATGCGATTGCCTCTTGCTAGAGTTGGTGCTGGGAGAATTGGAGGCCATTCTCGTGCTTTTAATACGTGGATCTACATGAAGCAGCTGCAGTCGAGCATCGTCAGTGGTCTGCCTCCTGATCACTGAACTTGTCAATTCCTCCGTGGAGATGGGACGCGCCATTTGGCTTGAAGGAGCTGCCATGGGAATGATCTGCGACAAAGACACATACTGATACTGTACATTAACTACAAAACACAATTTAATGATGCCTAATTTTAAAAGCTGATAGAAATGTTGTTTACCATTTTTGGTCCAGACTCTATATGTAGAAGCTTGATCAAAGGCATTTGTCCTATAGTAGTTGGAATGAAAGTAGACTGGCTGGAAGAAGATGGTACGGGTAGTTTAGGGAGTGTGATGTGGTGTTGTGGGACAGGCTGAAAGTGCAGGAGATGAAGGCTTTGGGCTAATGCAGGTGTGTGTGATGGTAAAACAGCAGGAAATATATTTAACTCTTGCCACTGAGGTCTGTCTGATGTCTGAACCTGGGACTGACAGGTTCTGGAAGTTAGATCATGGAAATGATTATAACTACTTTGTCTTCTTGGTACTGAAATACCACTAAATTCTTCCTCCTCCGCCCTCTTTGAGGCAGCTTGATAATTGTGTTTAGGTTTGTGTTGATGGGATTCCAGAGTTCCAGTATTTCTAGTGTGCAGCAGCTGGGGGCCTTTGGCTACAGGATTATGTGGGACACTCTGCTGAGGCAGTGGAGGACAATGGAGCTGAAGTAACTTTAGGCCCAAGAGCTGCGGGGCAGGATCATTTTGTATACTACTAGTCAAAGGCAGAACTACAGGGGCAGTGGGAACAGCATGACTAATGTTAGTAGTGGTCAGGAGACCATGGGAGGATGGGATCATCTTCTTGCTCTCTCTGAACTGGATTCCTGGTGATTCTGCCTGGACAGAGAGTGGCTGCATATCCTGAAGACAAGAGAAGCTGTATTTAGCTGGGTTTCCCTGTGTAAGTATGCACAAAGACAGAAGGTCACAGATTAACCTGACTTTTGATTAATACCTGATAGTTTAAATCTTCATCACTTGCAGTGGGGAGTAGTTTGCTGGTAGTGTGATGCTGGCCACATCTTTGGAAGGTTTTCTCTGAGCTCTGTAGAGCAGGCTGGTCAGCAAACATACATGTATGCTGAATGGACGGAGGGTTATTGGATCCTGAACTTTGCACACATGTCTGTGTCCGAGGTGTCACAGAAATGGTGGTTTGAACAGGTAAGGCATGTGGTTGAGGTATGACATTGGTAGCATAAGACGATGGCACATTAGGGTGTGAGGAGTTCATGTAAGACTGCACCAAAGAAGATCTTTGCTGGGCAAGCTGCAGGTTGGAAAAAGAAGCTCCCAAAACCTCCATCAGGCTCATATAGTTGATATGCTGCAACAGAACAAAAATATTTGAGATACTGCAAGAGTCAATTTTAAAAGCCAAGACCAAACCTTTCATTTACACATACTTACTTGGACCAATCGAAATAAGTCTTCACCAAGACGCTCTCTCACTGGTGGAGTCTCAGTGGGTAATGGCTGATTGGGGGCTGCAGAAACAGGAGTAGCTGCACCAGCTGGGGAGCTTTGTTGATGAATGGTTGAAGGATCTGCAGGTGTGTTGGGGAGTAGCACTCCAGTTGAAGGAGAAAGATCTGCATGAACTGAGGCCTCAGGCTGGACAGAAGAAAGAGCTTGGAGTTCTGGGTGTGGAGAAGCTTGTAGGCTTCTAGCATGACTGTGGTTAAAACAACCAAACAGGCAATTAATATCAATATCCAGTTTCATTGTTCTGGGCTCCACCACCTAGATTTTATGGAGTGATTAAAGTAAAATCCAAGTGAAGTTAACCTTACATTACATCATTTATTTCATCTCTAAAGGATTGATGCAACAATGAACAAGCTTTTGTTATAATCCTGGCAATAACTTACTGCAGTAATGGCTCTCCTTGGAGAAAAACATGTATGCTTTCATGTATGTTTACATTTTTTTTTATTCAAAACTTACAGAGAGATAGAACTCGACATGTCTTCAGCATTTTCTGAGTAGTCTAGGTCTGCAAGCTTTAAACTCTGTAAACAACATTAAAAAAATGTTATTTGTGTAATGTCAACCTTCACAATATGTACTATATAAATAATGAGTATTATTATTTGTTAAATAACCATTCATACTGTTTCAGGAGTGCTGATGTTGCCATGAGAAACAGAGGACGAAGCTTCCAATCCCTCACTATCAGTACTTTTTCCTACAAATGTCAAACACATAAATAAATATTCTCTGTTATAAGGGTGCATGTCATACATTTACAATATCTAATATAACTTAGTAATAATATACCTTCTTTCTCAGGTGTAACATCTAAGTCATGGAGAGACGGTGGCTGTGAATGTGACTGTCTCATCTGAGCATTGACAGCCAGCTGATCTTGGTTACTTGGGAGAGCCATCCTGGGAAATGTTAGTTTCTCTGGTTCATGAGTATGAGAACCACTGCAGGAAACCAAAAAAACATATGAATACATTGGCCCTAGTACACACAGTAAAATGAAAAGAAATTGTTAAATAAGACCAAATCTACAATACATGAGTTAATTATTTTTGCTGCTATTTGGTTATGACTACAGTATGTGTTGTATTATTAATATTAACAGTTCTTAAGCAATGATTTAAATACAAAAATCTCACAACCTATGATCAACTACACACAAACACAAAAATACCAAATTCCAAGGCATCCGGTAACTACATTACGAATCAAACTGTTTGCACTGACGACACAAACTGGTTTCGATAAATATCTACTGTGTGCATCGTAGTTTCCAGTTAGCACAATAGCAATTCAATGAGATAAGATAAGATAATCCTTTATTAGTCCCACAAGTGGGAAATTAGCAATGTGAATAAAACATGAGACACTCACATGGACAGTTCTTCTTGCCGCAGGTTGTGATCTAGATCGATAATGGGAGTGTTCGCTGACCCAGGGTAGCCTGTATCCACACTGCTTTCTCTCGCTATATTCCTGTCCATCACAGGTTGCAGCACAGGGGATACAGTCCACTGCGTTTCTGGAATGTGGATGTGAGTGCTTTGGCGGTCAGACCCAAGTAGAGCAGTGTACCTGCACTGTAGTAAGCTGAGGGAAGTGAGAATAGCAGGTGCTGAGGCTTTGACACGAATCACCACACCTTCATCATTTGTGACTCCAACCCTTCCTTCCCTCTCTTTCCTTCTTTTGCCATGATGTCCCAGTAGCACTCTCCTATCAGACCAGCGTACCATCCACTCCAGTAGTCTGCCCAGCTTTGGAAACTGAGCCTCCAATTTAGGATCCAGGCCCTGCTGCAGTTCAATCACAGCTTCCACCGAAGTTAAAGAGCCAAACATCCTGTTCTCTGATGGCTTCCCCATGTCAAAGGCACTTCCAACAGAGCTAGTTGAAAACCCAGAGCGGCCCTCCTTAATTCTCTGGACTAAAGGCACACTGTTTTGCTGTTGGAGTCTAAATAAACCATTTTGCCTGCCAGTTCTCAGTCCAGGAAGAGAGTTGATAGAAAGGCTAGTTTTAGATATAGGGGCTTCACTCCAGACAGAGGAAGTCTGCGGTTCAGATCGTGCCTCTTGTTTAATGGTCTTGTAACAGCACCCCGCTCTGAACACTGGAGGATCACTGCTGCCGTGTATTCTCTCTGAATGGCGCTCATCTCTTTGACGACGATGAACAGTTGTAAGTACATCAAAAGCGAGAGAATGCAACTCCCTCTCTCTCAGCTGGGAGGAGTAACTCTTCAACAAAGGAAGGTCACTGCTTGAATCCCCTCCATCAACACCATCCTTCTCTAGCACATAGCTGAGGAAGAGTTCCAGAAAATTTAGATACTCTTCATCTTCCAGCTCAAACTCCCAGGTTCCAACCACTGGTAAAGCGGGCTGCTTATTCCCCTTTGAATCATCTGTGTGAGCCTCTTCCTGAATGATGCTCTCATTTTTAACTGCAGTCTTCTTTGCATGTTTTCTGTTGTTTAGTTTTTTGGACATTTTACTAAAAATAAAAAAATAAAATAAAACAGAATAAATCACAGCATAGATACATGATACCGCAGAATAATGGTAGTGCTACTATGCCATGCTGGCTACCTGGTCACTGGTCTGCAGAGCTGTTCAAGGGAGAGAGTCTCTCCATCGCTGCACAGTGGATGTAACCCACATTCAGTTAAAGTGCTGGTGCTCACACTTGTACCCAGTGAAAGCTGCCTTAGCATGGTCATTTCATTTTTGCTTCCCCTGTCTTCTTCTTCTTCCTCTTTCTCCCACAGATGGAGCACAGTGGGGGCCAGGTGCCTCTGCAAACGCCCAAGGTGTTTTCTCCTCTGCCTGCGTTTGTCTTGAATCAGAATCATCATCAACTCACTCGCCTCCTCTTTTTCTCCTTCTACATAAAAGACAGAATAACATATAGTGACATTTATAAATACATCAAATATGTTTATTAAGTCATGGATAATAATTAATGAAGTGTAATTTTAATAGCACATTTAATAACTTTAAAAAATGTTTTTAAAGAAGAATTGGTACGTTTCAGGTCATTCCAGAGCTAGCTTTTGAAAAAAAAAGAAAAAAAAGATACAAAGCCCTTTTAAAGATAGCAATACTGTATAATAAAAATGCCTGCTCATCTTAAATCCCTGTTTATGTATTTATGTAATCTATAAAAGTGTACAGTAGACACCAGTTAAGTTGAGCATAAGTAGAGTAAAAAAGTGTTCATGTCCAAAACACTACATTTCTGCATAGCATTTCAAAGGTAACTTATTAATGAGCAGATGTGTTCATACCAAGCACATTGCATTGGCCGAGTTTCTGCAGTATTGAATTATACTTTTCTCTCAGTGGGACTCTCACAGACTCTTCCTCCTCCGGGAAGGCTTGTACCAGTGTGTCTGCAACCTAAGAACAGGTAATGACGAGACACTTGCTTTCTTAAGGTCAGTTTTTTTTACTTTGATAAATATTGTCTACACAAAGATGAACATAATTTTACCAGAGAGACTGGAGGTAGTTCAGACACAAGGCTGAGCAGTATGTCCTGGAGGATTTCTTCAGCATTTAGGAAGCGAGAAAAAGGCAGAAAACGACAAGCCCAGTGGAGAGCATCAACACAAGTAGATCTCACTGCTGAATCACTAGGGATCTAAGGGACACAAATGCATACACATTTACTAGGTGTCTATAGTCGACAGAATTTATACTTGAGAATATTTATACATGAACATGTCACACTGTAATACCTGTTCATCTCTGCCATTCTGTCTAGCAGCCTGATACTTCCTGCAGGAAATAGAGAGTTGGTCCCTCACATGGAGCATCCAGCATAAACCGCACAGCTCCCTGAAACAGACTGGTAACAGAGATATAGTGTTTAAGTATTATCCAACAGTAGATTATTTAATATTATATCTGCAGATATTCATGATTAATCTCTTACTAATGATCTGAATGGTATCAGGGTCCAAGCGACCATCTTTATTAGGCCCCCGTCTGAAGAATCCACTACGAGTGACAAATTTCATCAGGCCCTCTGGGAAAGCTTTTTCTTCTTTAGCAGCTGATAGATAGGAGTACTTTTTCTTAATCTGAAAACAACATCAATTAGAAATTTGCACTATTTAAGATGTTATGGTACTACATACCTAAATGTAGTAAAAATAAACCAAACTTTTAAACCCTGTCATAAAGCTATAACAATATTTGCACAAAATTAAGTGACAACAGGATAATTAATTACTACCGATACTTGACAGTTAGTATATTCTACAAGGCACAAGCATCATAGCTTGGAGTTTCACCTTTAATCCAATTTCCTGCTTGCACAATCAGAGAAAGTAAACCAAAATGGAAGGTCGTAATGATGCATCAGAAAAAACTGTCTGCTGTGGTGTGTCCCTTTAAACAAACTATTTTTAAATTTGTGATTGATGAAATTGTAAACCAACAATGAATTAGTTCGTGAACAATGTTGATTTAAAATATGACCTTGGGCACTTTTAGGGACCTTAAATCCTCAGAAAAAGCTCTCAGCCCTGTAAAATACCTTGTAGAGTAGGTGTCTTGCACGGCGCAGATGTCTGATGTACCACTGCGCAGCAGGATGGCAACAATGAGCAGATCTCAGAAGTAAAAGTAATCTTTGGAGAACCCCAGACACTCTGTGACGTGATACAACTTCTGCAAACTGTCCTGGTGTCCCTACTGGATCCTAGGAATAAGACAAATATAACACTAACATTACTTAATTACTATAATTATAGAATTTACGAGTAAACCCAGGTTAAAGTAGATTCCCCTATTTTTATGTACCTGCGTGTTAGGGGAAGGCTGAGGGCAATATAAAGGTGGAGAAGGCAGATACAGACCACTTGGCACCAACATTGTCAAGCAAGAACAGAAGTCTTTGACTGTGTCCAGCAAGGATGACAAAGGTGAAGACATAACATTGACTCTAGCCATGACTGAAGCTTTAAGAATCTCCTGTATGGAAGCCTTTAATAAGTCCCAGTCTTCTCCTTCCAAAGGGTCTGGTGAGAGGATAAAAAGCACAGATTAAAATAAAAGGCTTTACGACTGTGGTGGTTTTATAGTCGTCAGGTCTCACACACCTGTAAAGCTCTTCTCATCATCCTTGTCTCTGTGTTCTTGGGAGGCAGAGATATTGCCAAGATGACACTCCAACTCAGCCTGGAAAATGCTTTCTGGTGCCAAATTTGTTGGAAGATGGAGCTCTCTCCTCTTGAGCCTGTCACAAAAGATGTCACTGACATGCTCAAGCGCAAAAATAAGGTTAACTTTGAAATAATATTTTCAAGCACTGACAACAGTAAAATAAAACTGGCACTCGTTCTCTTTTTGAAAATAGGCTTTCATACTGACCGACTGAAGTCAAAGTAGTCAGTGCAGTAGCTTGTATAGGCCAGGCTCAAAGACACTGCTGTTTTCCAGTCACCAAGGTGATAAGCCAACCACACAGCCTCGGGAAGGAGACCGCCTAGGAGGAGCAGATCCTGGGCATATTCCACTGTCCATACCTCTGACAGATGCTGTTGTCGAACTGCTCTAGATACCTCCTGTTGACACAATGGCACCAAGCGACCAACATTGGGGGCTGAGGAAGGACAAATTACCAAATTATCAATAGTAATATAAATATAAAAAAGAACTTTTAAATCCATAATTTCTTTTGGAAACACACCATGAGGTAAATGCAGGGGAGGCAGAACAGCCACATTGTGAGGGGGCAGGATGTACAGGGGTTGGTTCGTGAAGTAAGAGGCCATGAATCTCCCCAGGGCCTGAATCACTGCACAGGCTGCTTCACTGTGAAGATCAATCGGCAACCGCGGGCAAAGAAGAGAGTCTGCTGCAATACATAAAGGCAAGGATAATAACTATGTCTTACTTTCACAATCAGGTACTCTGTGAGGTTGTATTCTGTAATCACCAGCAAATAAAGGCAGTCTTGCTCAATCTCTAAGATAGTCATGTGTTAGTAACAATTACAAGGCAGAGGACTGGGGAGTTGACCATATCTGACCTGTTATGCAGGTCATGTTGTCCTTCTGGTGTCTAGTTCTGTGGACTATTAGGAAGGCCATGTGGTCTCCCAACTCCTGTGCTTCCCTCAGATGGTACTGGGACAACAGGCTGTATAGAAGTGCCAGACAAAGCCGTGTCTGCTGGAAGACACTACGATCACAACCTAATAAGAAGACATAAGATAAACCACATTCAGTCTGAAATGGTTAATTTAATGGCAAAACTCAAGTAATGGTTCTTACTTTTGTTACTTGCTTCGCAGATTTGTGACCACCATGCATCAGAACTTTTTGGATACAAGCCAGTCAGGAAAAGATGCTCACCTGAAGAGAGAAAAGTGAAATACTAAACAACAGTAATGATTCAGATATAACTGAAAATGAACCACTCTACTGCAAAAATACCCAATTCCCAAAAGACTAGAACATTTAAAACATAGACCAGTGGATCAACAGACAGATTTTTGGGACGACCATGTGCAATAATCACAGTTAGATAAATAGTACATCTGTTTCAGACCTGGGTAACTCAGTAATGCATGACCTTCCTCCAGCCTTTCTCCTGTAGCCTGCAGAGCAGTCTGGATCTGGGACATGATGACAGACAAATGTTGCTGTTCCTCCTCCCAGCCATCACAGCCTTTAAAGGTTTTCAGCTTTTCCATATACTGCTGGCTGATCTTGTACACCCACTGCCATACTCCAAATAATCTAGCCAAAAATAAAATCACTAATGTTGTTTGATTACTTTGACTAGGCAAGCATCTACAACAACAAAGACCAGTTGCTCATAAATACTAAAAGTACATATTGTCTACCTGCTTGACGGTCGCTGGGGAAAAGGTTTTGCCTGATGTAGTGAGCTGAGTTTCTCTTCTTTTTCATTCTGTAGGAGAGGTACATAGTGTACATCTGAAAACCAGAGCTGTGGTGGCTGTGAAAGAGATTCCTTCAATGCAGAAGACCAAAGAGTTCTTTGCTGCAAGGTGTATGTGTGGTCAAGAGAATCAGAGACCAGCTGCAAGATAAAAATGGCTGTGGACAGAGTTTGAGATGATAACTCACAGTGGTCAGACTGGTAGGACCCAGGCAGAGGGGACAGCAGCAGGCATACTAGCCTTTTACAGAGGTCCACCATCAGCCCCAGGCAGCATGGTCCATCTGAGTTACTGCTATCCCATGGAAGGAAAGTTAGAAGGGCTTTTAGAAGGTGCAGGAGGCTAGTAGTAGTAGTAGTAGAATTCTTTTTTTCTGTGTGGACAATAGAGGCCGAGATCAAATGGAGCAAACCAGAAAACTGCACCACAATCCAGAGGGTGTGCTTCAGCAGATGGCTTTTGTGTTCCACAGCATTTCCTAGAGACACGCCAAATGCCCAGGCTGTTAGCAGCTTACTCTGAATTTTTCCCAGTTCACAATGATGTAGATAAATCTTTCTCTCTGTTTCAACAAAGTCATTTTCATAATCTGGGCAAGGAATAAGTCCAGCGTCAGTGTGTGTGTCCAGGGCATGGAGAGTGTCAAACATTGAGGCAAACTCAAGACGACCACCATCCTCCATGTGAGAACCAGCAGGGGGTCCATCTAAATCAGAGTCATCCTCAAAGAAAGTCTACAGACACCACAAAAACAGCTGTTTAAAGAAAGCTGACATAAGTGACTAAATGTACAGCACAAGAGTAATTCCATTATTTTCACTATCAGAAGCAATCTGACCTTAAAAATAAGAGATACAAACATTAGGACAAATAGAATATGTCTATGCTGGGACAAAATATGGTAGGAATGGGTGAAAAAATCTTATCACTAGTAAATGTAAATGCTATCACAGTCCATAGAGATATAATGTCTGCACCAACCTCATATCTAATGTTAAACATTTTTAGATTATGCAATTTCACCAACCTGTACTTTTTCAAGAAGTTCTTTGGTGCCACCCAGTGTACTCTGGTCTTGCAGAAAAAGGGGCAAAGTGGGTCCATCTGCAGTTCCTGAAAGGACAGAATCTGTTGTGTTGGGCCCACATGTAACATTGGTGTTGAACATCTCAAGGCTGCTGTCGAGAGTCAGACCAGATACGGACTCCAACCATCCCTTCACATTAATCTGAAAAAAATTAAATTATGTTGAGAATAGACACCCTGTAAAAATACAGCAGCTGAGCAAGATCCCCAATCCCACTTCTATGGGTCTGCAGTTTATCACCTGTGATTTATCCAGTATCTGGATGGACGTTTCAAGGTCTTTTCTTGCATCTTTTAGAAGTGTTTTCAGCAAAACAGCAGGAGAAAGCTTGTCTAGGACTCTCATAACCGTGGCCATGTAGCCATCAGACACAATAAGATATAACAAACGTGGATGCCAGGTCACAGAATATCGCTGCCTCAGAACATCCCGCACAGACAAGCTAGAACTAGACAGAGAGGCCTCTCCTTTCCCTGCTGACACTGTTGGCCTGTAGAGACAAAGACCAACTTATCTTATCACAGACAGAAAATAACACAAGCATACTATATAATAAACATGTTCCCTGCTGAACCTATACTTTGTTCATACTTAAGATAAATTAATAACTGACAGAAAATAGTTTGACCTGACCACAAATGAAATAAAAATAATAATTAGCACAAACAAACCAAAAACATGTAAAAGTAATAATTGAAGAGCAAATGTCTTTGTATGTCTATGTATACCGGTAAGTGACAAGAGGGTGCAGGGGTAGGAAGTGTGCAGGGCCAAAGTCAATATTGCAACCAGAGCTTCTTAGAGTAAGAAGTCCCCCAAGTCGAGCCAGCATAAGAAGGGAGCCTCTCTTGAGAACACAAGCCAGAAAAAGGCTGTCGGGTGACCAGCTCACACTACCCACCCAGTAGGACCTTTAAAAGAAAACAAATTTAAAATAAAAGTACTGTATGTCAAATATTTGAAAGTAGTTCCACTGACAAGACATGTAAGACACCCTCTAGTGGCAATAATTTCCGAAGGTCTTGGCAGTGTTGATACAGACATTGTTTTCTTTACCGGTGAAACTGGGAAATTATCTATCCCCTCTTTTCTTTATATTAGGTCATTCTGAAAGTGATGTGCTGAACTCAGACACTCAGTCAACACTACTGTGTTTATTTAAAGTAGCAATAGTCTGCCTAAACATAAGTTGACTCCCAAGTTAACTCTTTATTGGCTGACTACAGTCCAACACAGTCCACAACACTTAGTCCCCTTTTTACTCATGCATACTGTACCTTATGTATTTAGAGGGGATTTCCAGTTTCTTACTTCCACACCCTCCGAGGCTACTTGATACTGAGACAAAATTCTGTGTGCTCACGAAGAGGACCTGTGTAGCCTGGTTTCAAAAACAAGAAATGACAATTTTGATTCACATTTCTACAGCTGGACAAAGCTGGAAATAGACAAGGATGTGAAAAAAAAGAACGTGCATATGCTTACATTTGGCTGCCTCTGGTTTAAGACAATGGCTAATAGTTGGCCATCTGGAGAAAAGGTTGGCACCAAGGCCCCTAGAGACTTCACTGGTTGGCAAGGTGGAGTGAGACAAGACATGGGGTATGTCTTGGTGGCCCACTGTACACTGTATCCCACAGAACTAGAAAGAAAAACATGTTCATTTTATTACCATCATACCAAGTGAGAGTCTACAAAGATCTAATCACTCACCCCACTCTGACGTGGTACTCTTCCCACTGAATTTTTAGACAGGTAATAATCAGCTTCTTCCCAGATGTAAAAACAAAGGCTGATAAGCAGGCATCACCCACAGTCTAAGAGAGTTTGGAGAAAAATATAACAAAACACACAAGGTTTTTTGAATTAAAATGTCTGTCTGTATAACTCTGCCACTCACTGAAACATCACACACTCATGTGTTCAAACCTCTGTCTTAATGAAGGTGGTATGGTAGGATGCTTCTTTGTCTTGTGTAGAAGGAAGAACAGTATCTTCAAGTGGTTGTATATGTGCCCAGCGTCCCCTAACTGTCCCATCTCGTACTCCCATCAAATACCTGACATCCATACACTCCCAGAGGAACACTTCCCCTGTTTTGACTACCAGGAGCACACGTGTTCCATCCCCCGAAACCTGGAGAGACAACCGTGTTGCATTTCCTGTGAAAAAACACATACATGCCTAATGTAAGATTTAATAATAATAGGAAATGCACACAACACAAACACTTAGAATACACTCAAGTTAAAAATAAAAAGTAGCCATCACCTTACAAGTCTCACCAACGATTTGTAGCCATTGCAATATCCAAGATAAAATATCTAAGCAGTCAGTCAGCCACGCCAATAACCATGCACTTAAGAAGAAAACTAACAGGAAACTTGCATACAGTACACACCTTGAACAGCAGTAATTATTTTAACTACATCTGGGGCTGATGAAGCACTCTTCAACAAGTCTTTATCCCTGTTCCATAGAAAGAGTTCTCCAGAAACCAGAAGTCCACAAAGCCACAAACCTAAAAAAAAGGTTATAAAGTATTTGTTCTCAGTAATTTATTCTTAGAATTGACAGATGACACGTGTTTTGCTTTCACATTATAAAGTAAACTCACCATTGTGGGATGAGGTCATGGTCACCACATTGTTAAGCAAAGGATGAAGTTTTGGGGTTCGTTTTTTGGTGCGACCAGACACCATGTTGATCTCACTGATCCGTTTGTCATCTAACAGGAACACAGACTCCTTCTCCTGAAGAGTGACAATACAAAACGTCACACTCACGTCCTTCTGACGAGGCTACAAAAGGTTTAGTGTCATGGGGTAAATTGTTTTTTTTTCAACACTCTCCTCACCTGCCCAAGCCAACAAAATCGCGGCCATGGTTTCTTCCTTTTGATGCTGGATGACAAAACAACCTCCAACTTCAGCTCCATGTTTAAAAGACAGCATCAGCTCGTCGTAATTATTCATTCACGAATGGTAATCGAAATCACAGGATCCCGCTGGACAATTAGACAGCATTCATCTACAAGTTAGCTAACAAGCAACTAGTTTACATTCTGCTTACCACATTAGCTTGTTAGAAATATAATTCTAAAATATGCATCGAAATAGTTTCAAGTTCATGACCATAAGTAACACATACTACCAACATGCTCCTGTGTCCCCTATTGTTTCAACCAACAAAAACAATTACCAAGGTTATCTATACCGTTAATTAGCGTTAGCCACCTAGCTAACTTTGCGAATCATTCCTCCCTAAAAAAGCATAGCATGCGTACTTCAACTGCACTGGCTGTACTCACATACTATTCTCACGGCACGTGGTTGTGAAAATGTTATTATAGGTACAGCGTTGCATGTTATAGCGTAGCTAATCGTTAAATATTTCGAAACTCCCTCCGCGTCTGAAGCTAGATTTATTTTCCCATGATCCTCTTGGAGGAAGCATCGACGCGTTGCCGTAGGAACGTAGATGTAGTTTCCGAGTCCTTGTGGAAAACAGTGGGATATTTCTTTATTTACCCTCTTTTTGAGTTTTGACTCTATAATCCTTTTTCTGCGATCATAACCTTCACATTCATTTTAACATTTGAATGATTACAATGCATAAATAGTGCATTAAATATAATTTGATTAGTTACCAACTAATTGAAAAGCGCTCAATGGTTTGTGAAATGGTCTATGACACCACACTTTATCCCATCATTTTTAAGTTTAATATGTTGCTGTATATCTAACGCTAATAAGCTCAAGAGACTTTCGTTACATACACACAACAATGGCTACACAAACTCTTGTACAAGCATTCACTGCCAGCAGATGGCGACATACTACAACAACAACAATCACTGCTAAGTAATGGACACTACGTTTACACTAAAGTGAACATGAAAGCCAGAAGAGATCACTACAACAGACAAAGTAGACCTGCTTCTGATCTACTGCAGATATCTCTGCACAAGGTCAATTTCCTCAGAGGAACACGCAAAGCTATTAACTATCTGAATGTTTGTGTGCAGTAAGTGGCCTCCTTCCCTATTAACATGCTCTAGGTTATGTGAACCCTTAAGCAATAGGCCTGTTATTGGCTTATTACAGAGAGTTATTAGGTTTGCCCTCCGGCCCCTGCTGGTATTTAATTACCCTTGCACTCTCTCCTTTTCATAATGATGAAAATGATGGCAGACATTGCCAATAGGTGAAAGTGGAGACTTCACCAGACCTTAATTGGTTAATTTGCCTCTGCCTGCCAGGCACAGATGGAGCTCTTTATTACTGTCACTGCCAGGATCGTTTTGGTCTGATGAGGGATGTCTTAAGAGGGAGAGCTTAAAAAAGATATGAGGCCATGATGACCAAAACAAAATGATAATTAGGGTGAGTAGTTCAAGAAACAAACTATTATATCATTTATAATGTAAGCATTTTTGTCATCAATTTGTTATGTTGTCTTAATAGTGCCCAGGCTACCATAATACTACTACAATAAAAGGACTGGCTTTTTGGTTTACTAGTAGCTATGTGTTTTTATATTTTGTATTTAGTGTTTTACGCATGTTCCTCTGGCACAGTAGCTACTGCATCTTCTGCAGCCGCATAAAAACATTTAAGTAAAGAATGAACATCTTCATTCTACCACATTTACATTAACATTTATAAAATCAAAATTGTTTTGTTTGTTACAGTTATTATATTATAAATAACCAAATACATGAATCCTCTCCCATATAAAAATAATTTCAAATTCATTAAATGCTTTCAGTAAATTGCAATATAAAAATATTGTTTTTTACAGAGGTGAAATGATAGGCGGTAGTTCACTGTTGTCTTTTATAAATCAGGCATAAAGTACTATTTGATAATTGTATCACTGAATGGAAATATATTAATATTGTTGCAACTTATTAATCACAACTGGTAAAACACAAGCAGGTTAAACAGAAAAGAAGTGAATCACCATGTACTTTTTTCCACTCTATGATAGGATGATATGAAGCTAGTAATACATACAGTATGTGGAGTACATTTTCTCTGTACTTACTCTGCACACACTGTTTAAGTTGGCATATCTGCACATAAGATGGTGGCTGTTGGATAAGGATTTGGAGATGATCCACTTGTAAACTGAACAATTACTATATGTGGAATCTGAAGAATTTGTGGATCAGTTTTATGTTAGCATGCTGATCATATGGCAGTGGTGGGCTACTTTTTAATTTCAATAAACAGTATAACCATAACAACAACATGTGAATAACTGGAGAACAATTTCCCATCTACTTCGTCACTGTTCAATGTAGGAACATCAGTTGGCATGGTAACCTCATTTGCCATCTGCAGGTTTTCATTCATACTGAAAAATGACACTCTGACACAGCTGTCAAGAAACAATTCAATATTCTCTCTCACAGCAGCAGTGGGTTGGAGTATGTCTCCTGCAAGTGTCAGTGCTTGGTGTGCACTCGATTGTCTTTCTCAGCAACACCTTTCTTTGGTTTCCATCACCACGTCTTTAAAACATTGTTGGGTAGAGTGTTCAGTGTGTAGAGTGCAGAACCAGGCATTGTGTGTAAGATATTGACAAATGAATAGGGCGCCTGGTGGGTGCTGGGGCGTTGTTGCCCTCAGTTATGTGTAAAGGATGTAAAGTCACTGATGCGAAATCTGAGGGCAACATTAGGCAGCCATGAGTTCAACAGAACAGTTTGCACTAGTTTGCTGATTTGTTGTCTTCCAGAGAATTAGATGAAAAGATTGATACGACCGCCACAAGCTCACTGATTAACATTTAACACTAATTTGCTGTGTGGGACTTTCTTGAGAAAGAAATTGACCCATACATTATACACACATTTGCTTTCAGAGAATAAAATGATATGTGATCATTAAGTAACAAGCTATATTCAGCAGCCAGTTAGCAGTTAGTTTTCTCCCTAAATTTAAAACAACCAGCTCAGGAGAGGTTTTCATCCTCTCGTCCAACTCTCAACAAGAAATGTGCCATTAATGAATAAGTCACAGCAGTAAAATTCATCCAAAATCTCACCTGTACTTTTCCTTCTTTGACATTTGAAAGTGTCAGTTAAAAAAAAGACTATTTTATGTGACAGCACCTGCAGAGTCGACACAAAGACACGGGAAATAAACACGCACACACACATACACCCATGTAAGTGCACAGGTACATTTACCTCTCTTCTATATTGCAGTCACCTCATGCTGTGAAGCTATTAGACTTACGACATGTTCATTTTGGCAGCCACAAGAAACTATTATTAGATTTAAGCTAGGTGTGTAGTCAAGCACAGACTGACATTTCTGTCTGACTACGTAACACACCTCATGTCCTGCAGGCTATTATACTGATAAATGACCAAGATCAAAGTGTATCCATTTCAGAAAGCAAAATGTGTAAACCATTAAATACATTCTTGATTTTAACACGGAAGCACACTGTCACAATCTATTTTAAATATAAAATTAATAATAATTTGAGGAGGAGTAACTAGTTTGAAATGTATTTACACTTCTGTGGGTGTAACACATATAAACAACACGGCTTTTCACAGCAGATGTTTTGACTTGATTTTTGACATGGCAGGAAAAGCACAGGTGTAACCACCGCATCATCATTGTTAACATCTTTATGCCATTTATCCAAGTAAGAGATGTCAATGAGCCAACCAGCACAATACCAGGACAATGAATGTGAAAGACCTCTTTGGCACAAAGATTCATTACATCTGCCATCTTCATCCTTCTACAAGTCAGACTGTCTGCTGTGAAAATGACATTGAATTATTTTCCATTCTATGACAAGCTGTTATCCTGTAAAAGTAGTTCTCTGTTTTCTGTCAGGCAGTGATTATTAATGGTTTCAGTTGCACATTTTGTAAATATTGCTGTTTTAGCTTCTGTAGAAAACATGTCGTTCATGTCTGTACACCCTAACTTTGGAGAGGTGCATTCATTTAAACATCCTCATATTTCGACTCCATAAATATTTTTGCTGATAATACTTTTACATTTACTTAAAATTTTGCGATGTGGTAGTATTACTTCTTCCCTTACGACTTCCCGTTCTCTTGTGTGATCATGATCCTATTTAATCTCCTCTGACTGTCTGAGCTGTAGAAACACATCTGCAAGGCATCGATCAGTCCTGAGGGAGTCAAGATGGACCTGCACTGGTTTTGGAGCTTACATATCTGACGTCCTTCTCCTTTAAATCTTTCCGCGCAACAGCAACGTGCTTACTTTGACGGGTTTGGCATCACGGCAGTGGCCGCCTTCTCTTTCACACGATTGGCCGAGCCGTGGGGATATTCAAATACAGCATTGATTGATTGGCCCGGAGCCGGTTTCAACAGTGCAGAGAGGACTCATTTCCATTCCGACATCAGTCTCTTTGGCACACGCAGACCGCGGTCGGCTGCAGAGATGAGACTCAAGACGCTGCACGGGAAAACACGATCAGTGAAATAATATTCTAGGCGACTGTTTGAATCATGTCGAGGAAGTACAGTTAACGGAGCCAACTTCATCAATGGATATATCCCCGGAGGCTTCCAGTGCGCATCGCGAAATCAGTGGTGAGGTTGCAATCGCAGAGGAAATACGCCTTCCCAGCAGGAGAACAACCAATCAGCCGTGGCGAACCAAAGATAAACAAGCCTTATGATAAGAGCAAACTCTGTAAGACATCGTTTACGTTTCTTATTCCAACAATAATCCGGAGGGGCTCACTGAAAATGTTTCTCAGTGCAGCAGATGTTTTGTTTGCTCAGCAGTTATACCAGCTGAAGGGATATTAGTGGCGGCTGTGCTACTGTGTGAGTACATGACAATAACATAGTACGAAAAAGATGTGAGGACGCTTGAATGCATGATGTCAGGATTCGCCCTGCATTGATTTTTAGGTCGACAGCGCTAAAGTGGTGAAAGACGCCCAGTGCGCACAAATGGATAGGAGCGACTCGCCCTTACTATACATCAATGTCCTGCTGCTGGCAAATGTGTATTTATATGGGCTGAGTCCAGCAAGGAGGTGTGTAATTTATACTCACTATAGAAAATAGAAGAAAAAAAAGAAACACACTGACAGACCTTCATTAGGAAATAGCAGAAATTGGTTATTATAATGTAAAAGTATTTTTACAATAATCATATAGTTTCTAAATGTTTTCCTTCAAAATTTCTAGGCTCATCTTGTCTTGCATTTGTGAGTTGGGTGATGGCTTTGCACTGAAAGGCGCTTTATATATCAACATCTCAGTGGATACGGGAAGTGCTTTGAAGTATATTATCGGTCATTCAGTGCTGCCTCTGAAGGTTTCCATTTCTATTGTCTACAAGCCGGAGGTGGGATCATCGCACCTCACTGCACCGGTGGCAGCCGAGGTTGAAGGTTAGCCGCAGCAGTGGGGCCTATAGATTATTGGCCAGGTGTGAAATTCTACCCTGCATGCTTTTCCTGCCTGTGCCAGATCCTTTATTACCCAGAGAGATGGGATGTCAGAGCTTCCCACCAGAGGCGGAGAAGAAAGGCGTGCAATTTGGTGTTTTATTGTCTTCTTCCTTTTTTCAGTGTTTTTCATCTTAAAAGAAAAAAAAGTGACACCCCCTGATTTTATTTTTATTTTGAAGCATGTGACTGTCAGGAACAGGGGTATCTTTCTCCTTTATGATTTCCTCATAAACATATAAGGAAACATACTTAAATTGTGGCCTTTAGCCTTTGATTTATCACAATACCATAATAAAAATCTTAGTGCCTTATCCCATTTGGTTTAACATTCACTCTGTAGATCTGCTTCTTAATCTACATTTACTTTTATCCAGTGAATGCTCAGTGGTGCATGTTTGCAGATCATATCATTTAGAAAACTACTTCTGCTTTAGAAACTGTGTTGTGACCGTTAGACGTGCCCAGTCATAATTACACGATGACTAATATGTTTTGGTTGTTTACTTGAAATATGCCTCGTCTGGGCCTGAACTAGCGTCGGATCGTGAGCAGTCAGTGCGGGTATCCCATGGGGGTTTCCCTCTAATTTCACATCGCACCCCAGCAGTAATTCCGACTCATTGAAGAGGGGGGATTTGTCATTTGGCTGCCTGCTTCCTTTTGCTTTTTCAGGAGCAAAGCTGAGCTCTAAATTAATGTGAAGTTTCCCCAGGCTTGCTCAATCTCCAGGCTTACTGAATTACTGAATGGAGGAAACGTTTTACCATCTCACCATGTGATTTCTTCTCTTAGATGATTATTACCCTGACCGGTACAAGGACTGATTAAGGTCATGTCTTTTTCTACCATGTCATCTGCTGTTTCACAATGAATGCTTGTTTTCTTTTGTGTATTTGTCTGCTTAGGAAACTGAAGATAAGTTAATGCAGAATTACTTTGAAAATATACATGCACCTAACCTCTCTTTATGTATAACATAATGTCAGGGGCTCGGTTGCTTAGCAATTTTTCCTGTGCACCCTTTGTAATCACCTTCTTATCTGCTAATAGATGTCATGTGCAATTACAAGCAGGCTGGCATCTTTTGAAATCTGTCTAATTGGTCTTTCCATTCTAACAGGATGAAGCAGTAGTGGGATGGGGGGGGTGAGGGGTGGGAGGTTAAGGACTGGGCCTCTGAGGTCATCGGGGAGGTGACAGGACTTGCAAGGTTATTTAGAACTCCAGTAAAGCTTCTGTTGTGTACATGACGGGGCTCAGTGATTGCTTCAGATTAATGATTAAGACTGCCAAATTGCAACTGATGCATCATCATTTGCCCTTAATAAAAATACGGTTTGATAATGATATCTTACATTGGTTAGAGATCAAAGTCCCTTTTTTCTTAGAACATTTTGATGTTTCTGTGATGCATGGTAAAGAGCTCATCATTAGGTTTTCTCCTGCATAAAAGACAAGCAGTACAGCAGTTTTTCCATCGTTTTAATTTATTTATTTTTTTAATTGGATAAAATGATTTCAACCAGTTCCTGAGTTGACTGACAGATGTCAACATTAAATTAAAATCATAGTTTGCTTCTTTTGAGAGAGACATTATCTTTTCACAAAGCCTTCAGCTCACTATTTGACCACCTCTTATCTTAGGTGTCAAGGTTTTCTAAAGGCTGGCGAGCATACCCATAGTTCTTTGACAGTGTGCCTCAGCATGCATACTGGGATAAGGATAAGATAAGGTTCTGTTTACCCTCTAATGCTACCTTGGCATTGGCCAGACTTTACCCCATGCAGCGTGTTTCTTTTTTAGTTTGGCACTGTCTGTGTTCAAGGGCAGATTTGGGTCAGTCCAAGGATTTCTGCTTCTTACAAAGGCTGTTTTCAAAGATAAAATATAATTGCACAGCTTTGGATTAGTGCTCCTCATCTGTATAAATGAAAAAGTTAGAATTACCTTGTTTAAATACAGTACAACCACTTCGGTCTTGTGTGTTTCAAACAGTTATTTCTTCATTGCAGCATGTATACACTTTGTGCAAAGGAATGCTGGATAGAGAAAACTAAACACAAACAAAAAATGTCAGATACAGAACAAATTTTAAAAAATGTGATGTAATTATAAATGTACGCTTCTAGGTTAATCATCAGTCATCATACCAATACTGTTTTGAAAGACTGGCTCACAGAAAATATATTAACTCCAAAGTAAATGATTATTTGTCAGAACTGTAAACATAACTGACAAAGTAGCTGCTGCTGCTGCTGAAGTTAATGGTGCACGTTCTGATCCCAGGGAGTTGGAGTGTCATTTATCTCCAGATCTGTTGCTACATTAAAAGCCATTAAAATACTGTTTGAGAAAATTACCAATGAAGGTGTATTTCAGGTGTATTACATTGTAGGAATACATGTATAGAGAGGAAAATGAGGTCCCAGGCCATGTAAGGTAGTTGACAATATCTTCACATCTTCACGTGTTTTTATTCATTGTTTAAATCAACCTCTCACTCAGTTCAAGATTTTCATAGTTAACATTTATGTTTATTTCATTTCCAAAAAACTCAGAATTTATTTTTTTATAATTGTTAACCAAATTGCTGATATAATGGTTATAATTATTCTTAAATATTGCACATTATATGTAGTCTAGAAGGAATTAAAATACATTAGGCATCTCTGTAATGGAAAAGCAGCATAGTGGATGTGTGGGTGGTAAGATGAAAATGAAGGTAAAACACCTGAGAACAATAATAATGCAACTTAATATTTGAGGTATATATGCAGACTTTGCCTGTGGCCAAGAGGCAGTTTTTAAAATTGTCAGTGGAGAAAGTATGTTGTTATATAGTTGAAGACCTGTTATATAGTCGGACTTCTATTACCTTAGCCTCATTGTAACACAACTGTTTTGTTGTGGCTATATTACATTAAGCATGAAAAGAACTGTAATGTAAATGTTTTTCTCGGACACCAAGTCATTGACGCTGTATGATTCACATTCAACTGAAGGCTCAGGACATCTGTCTGAATGGTGCACAGCGATCGTATTTACATAACTTTTGTGCCTGGGCACAAGTTGTATAGGAAACACTTTTTAACGCTGTTGTAATGCCTTTTACAGGAGCTGTTCTCAATGGAAACGAGGCTCATTGTTATCAGCCTCGGGCCTTGAGTGTTCTTGCAGCACTGAGCAGAGTGACTCCGGGTTGTTTGGTTATCCTTTATGTGAACCTTTGTGTCTGTTTTTTCTTTTCCTACAGAGGAGGAGAAGATAGAAATATGGGTCTCTCTTATACGCTGTTCTGATACCAATTATGCAGACTATTATAAAATTTAACCAGGCCACCTCTTATCGGCTAATCCAGAAGTAATAGATTCTATTAAAAATGTATGTGTGTGTGTGTGGGTGTGTGGGTGTGGGTGTGTGGAAGGGTTTATAGAGATGAATCCAGCAGCTGCAGCAGTACTGCTGTCTAATTCTGTCTGTACGTCAGACTTCTCGTCTGGTCTCCATTACTTAGGTTCATGTAGTGGCTATAAAAATCCATATTGTAATATACAATTAATTATAAGGTAAGTGGATTGTTATTCAAGGGCCGTGTCATTCAAAAATGTTCTCTATAATAACCAGTTGATCTTTGTTAATCATTTATTCCTTTCTAAATTAACATTCTCCTTTTGCTTTTGTGTTCCTTCCCTTTTGCTCGTGTGCACATTCTGAATAGATGGAAGGAAAAACATTAGCATAGCACTCACATGCTAATCCACCCAGAGAGTGAAAAGGGTGCTTGTCTTAAACCTTTTTCATTATCATCTAATTATTAACTGAAGAGTCAGAGAACTGCTAACAGCAGCTGAGATGCTTCTGGTAGGGAGGTGTGTGTGTGCGCGCACGTGCGTGTGTGTGTGTGTGCCCGCGTGCAGGCGTGAATGTGGTAGAGCGAGGAGGTGTGTAGAGCCAGTGTGCAGCCTTTTTTCTGTGCATTTCATGTTTGTTGAGAGGGAGGCTCTCTTTGCAATCTGCTTCTATCTTTGCTCTGACCCCTGATGCTGCATGAAGTCATAAAAGACTCCAGAAGGTCAGACAGATGCTTTTGTCTGACTCCCTGTATAATTTAAGGCTTTTTCATGCTTTGATGTTTATTTTTGTGCTGCTGCTGCTTTGTACAAATAAAATATATATGTTAGTGTATTCTATTTAACCATGCATATTTAGCATTATTGATACAATACATTTGGTCCTTGCTTCTTATTGCAGCATTAACATGAGTGGTGCTGGTTTGAAAACAATACTTCAATAGCTGTTGAGAAAAAAGAGCTAAAGGGTATGTTTTTCTTTGAACAGATGTTATTCAAATTCAGTTAACATTTAAGGCGTTAGCTATGTGCCATTTAAACTAAAACAGCTTTTACAAAGTCTCTCCATCACTTTCCTATTGGCTTTTCTGTTGACCTTATCTTCGCACAAAGCCTTTCATGAGCCCAGGACAGATGGTGCATTAGAAAATTAGGCATTTTGCATACTGCCAGTGATGAGGGAATAAGCTTGAAAAATAAACTTGTCTCTAAAAACACCCTTATCAGAAAACCGTGGGGGACAGTTAGATGGACTGCAAAGCACAAGGTCTTTATCTCACTGGCATGCCCTCAGTGGACCATCATGCTGCTTATCAGCTGCATGGATTTCGCCTGAGAGTGGCAAGGATTAGACGTCCTTGCAGCTTAAACTTTCTGCTCTTTTTCTTATTATGCATGTCAGAGGCGTCCTTGAAGAAATGAATTGCACGAAAGCAGATTAGCTGCTGATTGGAAAGCTGATTGAGGGAAACTGGCTTGGAAGGGAAGTAACACTGACCATTATGTTAATGACAAAGATCCTTGACCTTATTTGTGAAGGTTGAGTTGAACCATGTTAACTTTGCAGTTGTCAGTATTATTCCAGTCTCACACGATCGTGAGATTTCTTAAGATGACATTATAAGAAAATGCAAAACACTTTATATGTGAGAGCAAAATATGAAGTGTTGGAGAATTGATATTTCTTGAGAACTTAGCCCAGATAATATAATGCATTCTTGGTTCACTTTGGTCTCTCTTCTCAAGTCTTGGGTTAGTCTATATTCTATTATCAAGACAGAGAAGCCAATTTTAAGCTTAAGTTTTACATAAAATAATTTAAAATTAAAATTTTTAGATAGCAGGATGAAAGAAACCATCATTATGAATCATATCTAGCTCCCTTTTCTGATTCCACTAGAACTTTTTTGTTCTTTAATCCACTGCTGGCCTCTCTTTGAATTATAATGTTCTCCTTGATGTATTTTTTTTCCAGCTGCAAATTATGGAAGTAATGGATAGTATTCCCATTCATGCCTCATTTTCTGCCAGTGGAGGGATTTCTCTGGAGATACTTTTGTGTTCTTCCTTCATTTTTGGAACCGCCCTCTTGACAAATGTGCCGTAATGGAAGGGTTGTTGTGAAATTGCTATTATTTTCAAAATGGAATCTGACCATACTGAGGCTTTTAGCTCTTCAGGTGTGTGTGCTGAGATGAGACAGGTGGCACTGAGAAGCTTGAAGTGGGCTTGTCATCGAGGGACAGATGTTGAGCGGAGGAGGGGAGCAGGTACATCAGGAAAGGAAGAGTGAGGGAATCTTTTAGCTGGCACCTGAGTAAAATGAAAGCCACTCCGTCTCTTCTTCCTTTTGAGGTGACGGTAATCATGTTGCTGCAGCTTGTCGCTGAACACTCAGTTCAGTGGTTGACTTGCCTTTGCTGCCTTCTGGACCCTGAGGGAGAAATGAAAGCAGAAATTCAAAAGAACCTTAAAAGTGAACAAGAAGAAAAGCAATCTGACAAGTGTTTGCCGCAGGCTCATATTAACCTTGTTGAAAACAAATAAATTATTAAAAAAAAAAAAATACAATTTATTCTTATTTGTAATCTTTTTGATTAATTAACTATTAATAGCCAATACACCAATCTCATTTGGCATCAGTTGCAATTGTCTGTCTTCAAGATACCTGAGGAAGAATTATTTAATTAATTCACAATTGCTCCAGGTATTTTAGTTTTGCAGTGCTAGCATTCAGATTTGCTCTTTCAGATAATCAAAGAGAATGTCAAATGTGATTATCACTGAAATATTCCCCCCAGTGGCTGACTTTCCTTTCAGATTGATTGCTTCAATCTGCACGGTTGTGGCGAGGCACCTTCTTTTTCAGACACAGTTTCTCATTTCCTCCGACAATACTTAACTCTGCAAACAGCACAGTCTATTTTAGGGGGAGAGCTGCATTTGGCTTTCCCTGCTGATCAATACAATGATAATTTTATAGAACAAGAAACCTAGGTCAGAGTGCTAGTTACAAATTGAAGCACACAGACTGAGGCTACGGGAGGCCTTGCAAATGATCTGTGTGATTGCAACCGACAGACCAAAGTTGATAACAGGAAAGAGCCATCATAACAAGTAAGCAGGAGGAGATGGAGTTGTCATTAAGTGTTATTACTTTCTCAAATGCACAGTCTCTGCAGTTCAAAGATGAGAGACTGAATTTTAATATGGTAAAAGGACCCAAGTGGTTGCAGAGTTTTAGATATTTTGAATATTGAAGTAAATGTGGAAAAGATGTTTTTGAAAGAGGGGAGAATCGTATGAGGTTTTAGTGTTTTCTGTCTGCAAGATAGTTTTCTTTTAATATTAAAGTGGTGTTTGATGCAAAAGGTTGACTGTATGGCTTATATAATGTTTCTCCAAGCTTAAAGTGAGCGTGTGCTTTCACCCCCCCAAAAAAACATTGTAAATCAAAAGAGATGCTAACAGAACTGATGGGAGATCAATTAATCTCTAGTGAGGACTCAAGGTTTTTGAGCCATGCTAATGGAGTTGCTGAATCCCAACGTCAGTCTGTTGCACCATCCATCACTGTGGTCCGGACTGAAATATCTCAGCAAGTATTGGATTGATTGCCATGAAATTTATTAGAGACATTCATCTTCCACAGGGAATGAAGCCTACTGCCTTGGCATTTAGCTCAAAGCACTGCTGTCCTTTAATCTTATTTAATCAGCATTTTATTTGGAGTTAAGACTATTGGCTATAGAGTAAAACCCTGTTTGTATTCTCTTGATTCCAGCAGGTTTACCCTGGCTGTGTGCAGCCCTAGTGAACTATCATGCTGGCCTGTATCCAGAGACGGCAGAACCTCTCGTCGCAGCGTCTTGCCTGCACACCCAAAAGCCTTGATGTTCCACCACCGCCATTACTGCTGCCAGTACCGCCCCTGCAGCCGTGCACCTACAAAGGTGAGTCTGTATTTCACAGGTGACGACATTTGCCAGACACAACAAGCACTTTATCAATTTCAGCTTTTCATTAAATGAAATAAATATTAGTAGGATCCTGTTGGTCATATTCCTGAGATCAGTCTTGTGCATGTTGACCTTGTTGCCTCTAAGTGCACATAAAGATTATGCATTGGTTTTAGCAGTGTGCTGAGATTTCAGCTGCCATGAAGCTTCTTAAATTAAAATAATGGGCCTCCTGATGATGATGCTTGGTAAATTGGCTACTAATCAGTGTGTTCCTGTAGTGCACATGCATGCAGGTCAAAGTGGACAAAATTATAGAGTTAATCAACTCTTTCATACAGGGTTGCTAATGATTCTGACATTATGTGCAGAAAGCGTTCCATGTCAGTATTGTCTGACCTTTATCTTGACTGATTATGTTGCATTTGCTGAAAGGTTGAGTGAGTATCTTCGGGACTAACCTGCATTGACATTGGATATCTTTCAGTTAATTGATTAAATGGGTCATGTTTGTAGATCTTGGTCCGATTCCGCTTTCTTTATGTAGGTTATTCCACAAATATTATTTGTGCTGTGGTTGAAATTGCATAGTCTTTTTTTCTTCCTGGATAGTCTAGATTCATATAATGAGGTCACAGTACCACAAATGAAGTTATTCATCTTTTGTTTCCCTTTGCTGAATTGCTTTAAAAATTTGCTGATACATTATACTTCTTTGCTGGGTCTGTTTAGAAGGTATATGGAAGATCTATAACTATCTACAGTTTAATCTGTTCTGAGGTTTTCAAAAAAACACTGAAATGATGTGGTCCACCTTACTGGTCCAAGATATCTTGTTTTCTGGTTATTTAGACATAATAACCATCTAGTTATGTTTTTAATAATTATTATATTCTGGATATTTAGACCACTTCTTAGGTGGAAGTTGGATGGAGCTATGCTCTGAGGTTTTCTGAGGTCACCAAAGTTCACATACTTCCATGTAAAAAGTGGTCCTAATTTAAAAGGTGCAGCGATAGGAATGTCAGGGAGCTGTCAATCAAGTGGAGAGACTACAGCTTATTAGTCAAATTAAGTGAAAACACGTGTGTGGTGGTTGTGTAGTCATAGTCACAATATGTAGCATCTATTTAAACCCTTTAGTTTACGAGACCACAATGTCCAAATGTTACTGCACAAATGTGCCATGGGCAGATCACACAGGTCCAAATAGAAACAGACGTTCTGATACGGAACTATTTTAGAACAGTTTACAGAGTTTACACTGTGGAATTGTGTGGTTTATGGTGTTATCTTCGTGAGATGGTGCATTGCTCTCTGGAAGTATCCGTCAGATAATGGGTACACGGTGGTCGAAAAGGAAAGGACATGGTCAGCAACAATCCTCAGCAAGGCTGTGTGCATTTAGAGATGCTCTTCTGCTATTGTAAAAACTGGTTATTTGAGTTACCTTTGCCTTTCTATTAGCTCAAAACAGTGTGGCCATTTTCTCTTTGGCATCAACAAGGCATATTTTCATGAATACCTATATTTTTTTCTACCATTCTCTATAAACTCCAGAGATGGTTGTGCATGAAAATACCAGTAGATCAGCAGTAATACTCAGACCAACCCGTCTGGCACCTCCAACCATGTAACATTCAAAGTCACTTATATCACCTTTCTTCCCCCTTCTGATGTTTCCCATTCTGTCGATTGTCTTGACCATGTCTACACCTAAAAGAGCTCAGTTGCTGCCATATATTGCAGATTCTTAATTTAATTGACAAAATGCATGGATGGTGTTTTGTATGTTTAAACTTACACACACAGAGCTAAATACTACCATTATATCCCTCTTATCTTCATCCCTCATCTCTGCTCTTTCTCATGGTTGAATTGCCTCTTTGTCTTTTTTGTTATTAAATATTAATTGGGAATTAGTGGAGAACTTGTCTGCTAAACTCTGGAACAGAAGGGCCTAGTTTGCCGGAACCAGGCAGAACCAGGGGTGCATTTGTCATCCTGTTTACCTGCAGGCTCCTATCTCCCCCCTTAAGTTTTATGTACTGCGACTGTGTGTAGTGCAGCACCCTCCAGCTCTGGCTGACATTTCAAGCCCCGCCACAGGGAATAGACTGCTGATGGAAGCTCAGTCTGTGTGGCCCAGGCTTTTTCATTAAATGAGTCGTTGTTGGATCAAGTTAAATAGGGACAGTCTTTGGTCGCTGCTGCGCTTTTGAAAGCCATTTCCATTTTTAGCTATCAATAAAGGGAAGGCACAGGACATGAAAGCTTTCAGCCACACAAACCCATGCGAACGATTTCTGAGAAACGAGTGTTAGGAATTATGTGATGAGAGTGAATGAGAGCTGTGCTCTTCTCTGCTATCTCAGCTTGAAAGCAGGGTCTGGAAATGCTTTTTTCCCACGCTGCTGGCCTGTCCTCCGGCTGACTTTTAGAGGAAAATTTGCCCAAGCTGGGCCAAGCGGCACAGAAACAAATGAGGAGTGACACTGGTGCAAAGGAGTATTTGCCAGAGCCTCCTCGAGCACACATAACTAAGTGTTCAGCCCTGAGGTTACTCTGTTCTGTGAGCACCCTTCATGTAGAGATTACAGACATGAAAACAGGAAGCACAGATGTAGAAATGCAGTGAATGAGTGTCTGTGTGTTTATTTTTCTATTTATTTAGGGAGGAAAGTGAATAGAGAAGTTAGTGTGACTGAGGTTTGACAGCATATGCTGTGGGGTCAACATGTCCTGTGTCTACTTTTTCCACCCACTTCTGTCTAATATTTGTTAGGTTGAGTGATCCACGCGGAGGCCTTAACTGGCAACCTTCTTTTAATCTCCTAAGAGATAAATATTATTGACTCTTCACTAAAATACACTGACATGAAGAAACCTGCTGGTACTGCATCTTACTGGTGATTATACCCTTATATTATACCCTATCGCTATTTTTTTATATTACATCAACTCGAACTATGTTTGTGGTTTAGTAACAAACCAGATAATTAGCATTTAACACTTTTAACACACATTTAAGATTTTTTTTCTCAGGAGTGTATGTATAGACCAGACTAGATCTGAAAGGAGAATGAATATTGCCCTTATAATTTTCATGTTCCCAGAAAGTCTGCAGGACACTCACATACAACTCAGTAGTGTTTATGTTATGGCCACCATTTTAAATTCAATGTTATTTCTGGAATCACTACAGCATCTATGAACATGACCACTGGTGAATCGAATTAGATTTTCTTTGTTGTTTCATTTTCAAATAAAAAACATGGCACCATAGTTTTCAGATTCATTTAGAATTAACACAGCGTCTTAAAGTGAACAGATTTTGAAATCACATAATTGTATTACTTTACATTTCTTTTGAATTAAAAAAAAGTTGTTTCTAACATAGTTGCTTACATTTTGTACTAATGTTTAAACTTGGAGAATAAAACAAGTCATGCAAAATTAACAGTGAGAAAATGAATATAACAATATTATCAATCATTCATATTGTGGTGACTGTATCTCTGTCCTTGTTGACTGTTGATTGAATGTCAAATGAATCGGGCTTTGAAATTTGATTGAAGAAAACTGACAGAAATGATCCGTCATCACACGTAATATAAGTGCTGCAAAATAAATATACATCAGTAATTCAAATTTAAATTTGTAGCCTGAATTGAGGGAAAGAAGCAGGTGCTAGTTTAGCTGTTATTGCTCCATCTAACCAGCAGACAGTCAGTTGCAGAAGCCCGTCTCAAACAGATGAATGAAGGCAGGGCCAATTAATTACATGGTTCTAATGACTGGGCTTATTGGGCTTATTGGGTGCATAGATGAGGTTGTCATGGTAACAGAGACATCGGTTTTAAATGCGTGAATGTGCTGAGCTCAGTCTCTGGTTATTAAGGTAGACCAGAGTTTTTAAATATGAGGATTATTGGGGTGATAAACAAGTATTTATACCCGCTGAGAAGCACTGTTCCGTAATTAACTGCCAGTTCGGCGTGTCATGTTCCTGCTGAGGATCTGACACTCGTGAACATGTTATCTCACAAAACTGTTCAGGATACGTCTTCAGCACAGCATCAAAGACTTGTGGGAGTTTTGCCTGGCAGTTCAGCCAACATGTATGGATATTAACAAGGAATAATATATGAACTGCCTCATGTTGGAATCGTAGATAGTGGTCATAATAATGGTTTCCTTATGTTAAACTCGTCTGGCTGGAAGAAGTGGTTTTAGAAACACAATAAGCTTGTCCAGCTTTAGTTTTCAGTCCTGCCTCTGGGGCTTGTTTTGCCCATAAATTAGTGATTAACTCAAACTCCTCCAAAACAATGAGGTCTCTGCTCTAATCTGGGGGGGAAATGGCTTCAAGCGTGACCATGGGAAAAAGATTAGCCAGTCTAAAGCGGCAGAACGCATTGATTGGGATTGTATGGCAGTGGAATCAGGGTTATAAAAGACCACACATATATAACATGGAACGATTAAAAATGCAATATTTAATTGCTCCGGGTTATTTTTTAGCTAATATTTATAAAATGTATTTCTTCAAGTCACAAATCCAAATACATAAATTAGGCTATGGGCTAAGTGAGAGTTTACAATTGCCCCCCTAGCTCCCAACTACTTCTTCCCAAGCACGTCCCCTGCATGGAAACAGGAAATCAGGATTAGGTGTTTCTTATGAAAGTGTGCCAGTTTCACTCAGCATGGTGCCACAGTAGTTAAGCAGCATGTTTAAAGTGTAGATTCACATCCAACCGAGAAAACACTGATGCCTGACTAGTGGGATCATTAACTCCATCAATCTGCAGTTCTCCATGCATCATACATCAAAATTTTATGTGGATTTTTGGGAAAAAGAAAAATACAAACAAGCTTTTTAATTGTAGAGACTTCAAAAGGTCCTGTCTGAAAAGCAAGTGGGAGAAAAAACGGCCAAAGAATTTATATGTGTAAGTACTGCATGATGCCCTCAGCCAAGGCTGCTTGGGAGAAGTGGCTGTTTTTTGTCTGCCTCTGCTCTCTGTCAGGGCTAAGGAGGAAAACAGCGTGCTGTCTGCAGGTTCAGGGTGATTAAGTGCTTAAGGTCAGACTGCTAATTATCTCTCTATCATTCCTTACCTGACAACACGTACAGTAGTTGCCATTTCCCCGTTGTCATGTGAACAGCCTCATATTTGTTTTCATTTCTTATCTTTATTTTACACCACTGAATGTTGTTGTGTGGCCACAGTAAATCTGAATGAAGAGCCAGGAAAACATGTAATAATGAAATGTGTAGTTGACGCAAAGGAATAAAAAGCAAAAGGTTAATGTGTTTTAACCTTTATTGTTATTTATCATACAATTTAAAATAAGCAAGGATGACCGGCTCAGAAGTTGTATTCTGTCTTTCAACTGCGAACTCAACCAAAGAGTCATGTGTCCTCCTCAGAAGGATTTTAATAATAGACACAAATAGAGACAAAGTAAGATTAGAATAGTAATAGAAATAGTAATAGAAATACAAAGAAATAACAACAAGGGATTTTTTTCTTCTTGGCTCAAGCATTTTCTGTGAAATGCCCAGGTGTTAAAACACTCTAAGCCTTATAAGGTTTTTGCGCTTGTTTGTTTGCTCGTTTTCAGGGTAAAAGCCAAAATGAGCTGGAAGAAACGGATGCACATGTGCAACCGTCTCTTCCAGCTCATTTTCTTTTTCAAAGCATGCATGCTTTGAAATACACCAGCTGTTTTTAAAATGGACAAAAGCACTGACTTGAAGCTTTCTAATTCAAGTTTGTCCCAGTTTTGGAGAGTGCAAATGATATCTTTGGATACCTGCAGAGCTCAATGGGAGGAATCCTTTATGTATTTCATCAGTTATCACTTTCAATAATACAGTATATGTGGCCTAATGTTGAGAGTTTGGGTGAGACTGTAGGTTCTACACAGTAGACTTTTGGCACGTTCAGCAAAAAACTTGAGTCCAGACTGTAAACCAATGAGCCACATATTTTAGGTACTTTTTGAGTTGAATGTGTTTTGCATGAAAGTCTACTGAAGCAAGCAAATAGTGTGAAGAATTACTTCACAAGATTTTATTACTGCTTCCACATGCTTTGGACAAGCCCATGACTGGTAAACATGACATGTGGTGCTCACTTTAATGCAATTTAACATCACGGGTTAGCATTAAAGCCCTTAAGATTGAAACAATTACGCCTGGTTGTAATTTAGAACAGCTTTAAGCTGGTCGTGCTGTTTCTGATCTCAGTTCGCCACATTATCCATTAGTTGGGCCCGTGTCAGCTAATCTGATCTTTTTTTCTTTCTTTTTTTTTTTAAATGCACAGTCACCACACAGTAGTGGTCCTCAGATGATAAATATGTGAATGCAGAGTTGGAAAAGCCTATTTGCTAACGAGGTTTCCACAGTGCCACAGTGGGAAGTGCAGCTGTGTTGTCTCCATGACTCTGACAGGGCTGTAATCTCTGGACTAACAATATCAGACACCCTGTGAAGACGTGTTAGTATTCAAAGTGTTTGAAGTGTCTGTGGAACAGCAAGCCAATCGCAGCATGCAGGACTTAATACTGACATTTTACTGCGCAGGAAACAGCTAAAATGCCTTTGATTTGTTTCGCTAAAGTATCTATCTTTGGTAATATTATTCAATGCAGGAGTTTGCTGTGGTATCACTGCTGGTGTGACTATCAATGATTTATTATATATATATTATATATACAAATTAATCATCTTTCAGGTGCATATAAACCTCTTCTACTTAATTTATGGTAATGAATATTCAGTTTTTAGCCAAAGGCCACAAATTGTTATTGCAGCAGTTTTTTCCTGTTACTTCTTTCTCTGAGAAGACTTATGGGAAACCGGATTAAAGAGAGCTTGCATCTCGAGGTTGTGTACAATATAAACACCTCTCCAACATCCCAGATGTCGTTGTTTCCTATAGCAGCACTACTCTGTGATACATAATAAGCAGTGTTTTTCTTTCTTGTATTTCTCTATAGAATTAATTCATGCTCCTGACACCATGGTGCAGTTCCTTCTGCTCTGCTGGGAGATTTCTGGATGGATTGAACGCTCCACCTTACCTCTTTCCTCCATTTTAAACACCCAATTTATTTCTTTCATGAGATGGATCTTGTAGATTGAATCATTTTCACAGTCGGGAGGCTCACTGTAGGCTTGAAATGAAATGAACTCCCAAATCAATTTCAAATGGGAACAACAAGTGAGCTCTCCCCTGCATGGCTGGAATTGGTTTTGTTATTGAAAATGAAATGAAGGGTTTTGTTTTTATTTTTCTCCCTTTTACTGCAGATTACAGTCTTGTTCTTTTGCCTGCTGCGATTTGCACCAACATTCAGTGTGGTCTAGGTTAATTTCATCGGCTTTTTTTTTTTATGTAAAGAATTCCATAAAACTGTCACTCTGAAAGCTGGTAGTAATTTCTACAAGGTGATTTATTGTTTTTAAATGGGATGTCTTTCCACCTCTGCTTTGTTGCTTGGAGTTAAGCAGCTATGAAATTGCCTGAATAATAGTGTTTAAATCCAATCTTAGTTTGTCCTGTCAGCTTTCCCACACGCAATTCAATCAGCGGTGCTCCAGGTGATTCTGCATCAACTTTCCCTTCACAGTTTAGGCTCCAGATACTGCTTTATAGTACAATCTGTTCAGGTTCATAAAAACATAAAATGGAACAAAATTGGCGAAGCTTCAATGAAAGTTAGGGTTAGGTGTGGATCAGCTGGAAAGAATTTTAGCATTCAGAAAAATTGCTGAAATACTAATCAACTTATGAATTATGCCACGGTATGTCCTGCTTTCTTTTTTAAAGAAAGCTACAAATATTTTTAGACTAAAGAGCTTTTTTCAGAATTTTCATTTAGTACAATCAATCCCCGTGCTCCGCCCGCCGTGATTTAGCAGCTAAATCTTCAGATGGATCTCATTGGAGCTGCTGCAGTAAAATTAGCTCCTCTCTACTCTCCCATTGCCACTGCTCCTCTTTTGATTTCCCAGGGTAAACTAATTCTGAATGAAGTCTGAATTAATTTCATTAAGCACTGATCAAGCAGCGCTGGAGGTGCTTCTCACCCTAAAACTGGTTTATAACACGGGTCAATGTCTGAAGTTATTTCCTAAAACATGGTCGAAATTAAAAGGGAAACACACAATGCAAGGTTTCGACTTGTTGTAGGCTAATCAGTTTCTGTTTCCTTTCTTCTCAGACGAGCCAACCTCCATGATTTCTCGGTACCCTTCTCCTGCAGAGTTGGATGCTTTTGCCCAGAAGACCGCCAATAACCCCCTGTCCATCAAAATATTTCCAACTGATGTCCGGGTGCCGCAACACAAACAGCTTAACAAAACGGTCAACGGCTTAGACACCACAGGCCAACACTTTAGCTCCTATTCAAACCTGTACTCAGGAGGCTATCAGGGCTTGTTGGCCATCGTCAAAGCCTCTGTGGTGACGAAGGGTGTGGTGAAAAACTCGGAGGGTAGGAGGACTAAACATGCAAACACACAGAGTTCTGTGGCACCATATAATAACCCTCTTAATAGTGGCTACACAGTCAGACATGGGCATAAGGCCTATCATATTAGCTCATGTAAACCTCCTGATGTACCCATTGAGACACTTTGTTCAAGTGCAGGGATGGCCTCCGGAGATCAAAGCCTGGCCCCCCAGTCTGAGCTGGCAGAGGTTCAAAGCCTGATGAGACAGATGAGCAGAGTTCCCCACAGCCAGGCTCTGCAGCTGGGGGGGGAGGCTCGAGCCAGCCCCTCTCTGCAGGCCGTGGCTGCAGTGGCACATTCAGACTCTGACTTTGTCCTGGGAATGCCGCCCCAGAGCAGTCTGGCAGTCGCGGGAGCAGTACTACCTACACAGAGTGCAGACATAGCCAAAGCTGGGTACTTAGAGAAAGGAGACTATACAGTGTGGCAGCACAAACAGCAAATTCAGCAGTATCAGCAGGGAGCAGGGAGGATGTACAGTGTGGGTAACAGTGCTCGGGGGCACAGAGTGGCAGAGGCTGGGGTTGGAGAGTCTCCTGAAACCTGCCTCCCTTTGGCATGCTCCTCACAGCTGTCGTATAGGCTGCATCCTTCTAATGTGGGCGCACGGCAGGAGCGAGTGAGCACCTCCTCTGTGAACTGTGCTGCTGTGCAGGGGGACTTCTCTGCCAGACAGTACTATGTTCCTCTCTGGGACAGTGTTGTGTCCACCCCTAATAATGACTGTTATACTTCTCAGGTGCTGGCAACGGGTACATGTGCAGCCAGGCCTAGAGACCTGGGGCTCTCTCATCCCCATATCCTCGCAAACCACCATCAACACCCCCACCCTCAGCATCATCAGCTGCAGCTCCACCCTCTTGTTCCTCCTCATACCCAGGCTTATAGCACAGACCCAAACCTGTGTTGTGGGCTGCCTAGTTCTAGCCTGTGCCACGCTGCCGTACTTAGCAGCAGCCTGCAGTCTCTGGAGTGCCTCATCAGTGAGATCCACCCTCCCTGCATCAAAGAGCGCATGCTGGGCCGTGGGTACGAAGCCATGGGGATGCCTCAGCTGCTGGAGCACCACCAGCAAGCTCACATCCAGCTCCCCGTCTACAGATAAGACAAGGTTCCACTGCACAACGAGACGCAGAAGTGACAAGCCTTTTATACATAGTGGAACTGTGTCAGTTTAGACATATGGAGAATGAGACATGCCCTTTCAGTTTGTGCATGTATTGTATTTGTAGAAGGTTTTACGTTATAAGCCTGGAGGTAAATGATAATCATGACTTAAGATACAGGTTTATCTTATGGATTTTTCATGTTTTATTTTTCTATCTTAAATGGCCATCAAAACTACCTGTTCTTTAATTTTAAAGATGCTGAGCACTAATCGGAATTTGACATTTTAACATCAACTAATCATTGAAAGAATCATTCGTACCCTTCTAAAAACACTTGAATCTGGAAGGATCGCGGTTTTTGTGAATATACTGTATATTTAGCCCTATAATGGCTTCTTATTTAAGAGGGAAATTTCCTAAATTATTACCTGAAGTTGTGTTTGTCTGCTGCTTTGTTGTGGATTTTGTTTGTCCACTATTCAGTGACTGCTGTGTACACAGATATACGCAGTTCCCCAGCTTCTGCAATATGATGCAAATTTCCTGGCCTCTGTATCATTTACGTACAAATGTGAATATATTTTTGTTAAGCAGTCATATACAAAGTTGTGTAATTTAACATTTTAATTGATTTATTGTAGTCATGCTCAGCATGTTAGGACTGTTGTACATCCAAATCAACACTGTGGCAATCAGGCCAAGCAAGATCTTTACTTTTTGTTGTATTTTTTGTAACATTTTTTTGATTTTTAAAAGTTTGTGGAGAAATTTTTTTTGTATGAAATGTTTTTTTCTCTGGAAGATGGTGACACTGATACACATCACCTGAGTATAATGGAGTGCTATGTTGGAGAGCAGGCAACTTGAATCATTCACATTATCTTCTTTGTAGGGCTATATTATCTCTGGTGGTGTGAGATGTATGACTGAGTAGTTTCTTTGTGTGTCTGCACTGGTTCTGTAATACTATTATTTATGTTGGCCTGTTGAGTTATATAGCAAACTGTCTCTATAATATAAAGTGCAATTATTATAAATGAACATGTGAGCGCTCTCCATGAAGTATGTTGGAATAACTACATTTTGCAATGTATGACCCTAATCCTTCACCCTTTTTTGCCTCTTCTTAATAAGGATTGTCAAGTAAATTAAATTTTATAAACCCAGCAGATACTTTGTGTTATGTATTATTATTTATTATGTGCCAAATATGTAGCTGAGAAGATGGATTTATTCTATTCATGAATGATAAACTGGTTATGGAAATATGAGACATTTTTTGACTTTATTGCAAAGGGATTTAAGGCTTTAGCACGAGGCAAATCATAGATTTCATTTTACTAAGATCTGTCTTTTCAGTGGGATATTTCAAGTTTATAACATGACGTAAGTCAGTCTTTGGCTGAAATACATTAAACTGGTTCCTCTATAAATGATGCAAGGTGAAAGTGCTAATTTTATATGGTGAATTATGTTAAGATAGATGGCCAATGCTCGAGGCACGAGCCTTTGAACACTCCGAAACACATATGTAAATGAAAATGTGCAGGCCTCCTCCTTTTCTTATATTACAGTTATGTATGAAAATTACATGCCTTCTTGAAGATAAATGCAGAAAAATATTACTGTTCCCATTATTCTGAAATAGGCTTGCCTTTACTCAGCTATTGAATTGCTAATCCTATATTGTGTGCCTGCATGCACCTCTTATTTCGCTTCATTTGTCCTCCTATATTGGATGCCATAACAGTAATGTAGTTTGGATCACCACAGACATCAAATGCACACCCACTTTAAGAAGCCTATTACAAAACAAATAACCTTGATGGTGTGAATAATGACATTAGATGCACTGTTGGAAATAAAACGGCACTATTCACCTCGCTGCGCATAGCAAATAATTCAGAGTTAAAGGTCAGTGACTTAGTGGTAAATGATTTCCTGTCTTGAGCCTATTGTGTCCTGGCTTTGCTTGGAGCTTTTCCCTCCTATCTATCAGTCAGGACAGGACAGGCTGCTCTGCTGATAAACCTACAGGATTACAGACATGCTCCTCTTGCTCTCACTGAGAGACGATTAGCTCAGGCTGGGCTCCACTGGGAGAGGAACCAGATCCAGTCTGGCCTCTGGGACACACTTCAGATAAGTAAGATTGGACGAGGACAGAAAGAGGTTGCTTGATTTGGAGGATTAGGGGACATGTGGAAGACAATGGCTATTTCTTCTGATTTAGTGCTGATGTTTGAACAAAAACAACTAAACAGATTCTTGCTCAGGACATAATTTGGTCCACTAAGGCTTTTCGCAAACCTGCTCACAATTATAAACATCAATAAAAACTATTTTCTAGAGGCAAAACATCTTATTTCATCTGATGCTGGAACTATATATTGTACAGATAATTTTTTTTATTATTACCATGATATTTCATACAGTAGCTGCACCACAACTGTAATCAAGATAAAGATATAAAAAATAAATAAATATCGCCACCTAGAGTACATTTCAAAAACTGAATGTGTAAATGTGATTTTACAGGTTTGAGTCAAGTTTTTAAAACATTTTTTTAATCTTTGGTCAAACAAATCATTAGAATGTTTGTAAAAGACTTCAGGTCAGTTTGAGACATAGATAAGATCACAACAGACCACAGAACAGTACAAACTAAAACACAACTGGGCCACACCTTACTAAACACAGCCACACCAAAATCTCTCCCCAGACAAAAAAAAAAACAAAACTTTAAAACTGAAACATAATTACTGGCAACCATATTAATTATGTTCTGTAACACCAAGGCACTGCGGATTGCTGCAATTAATAAATAATGGATGTTAAAAATGACTACTGGGTGCTGCTGCTCCCAGGTCAACAGTGGAGGAAACTCCAGAGCTCAGCAGGCAGATGATGGAAGTATGAACAAAAATGTTTTCCCATAATAACAGTGTTTACAGTTCTGTATTCTTCCCTTAGAGAAACATGTGAAAGCCACTTGTTAATGTCATAAATTAAGCAGCAACTTACACAGTAACAATTCTTCCTTCAAGTGAGAGCCGTGATAATCCTGCAGTTATTATGTTATATACAAGAGTAAAATCAACTTTCTTCTATCGCAATTGTTTAAATTTAAGGCACTCTTATAATTTAAGACTAGCAGTGTTCATATTTTGTAAAGCATAATCAAAGTGATAAATACCACACTAAAAAGGTAAACAAAAGGACAACAGTCTTTTGAAAAACACCTCTGAAAACTGGACTTATCTGACTCGTGACACACAACACAGTGATGTCCAGCAATGTCCGGGGACATCAAACAGTGTAGTCCAGCTCTGCATTCAGATCTGTGTACATCTCATAGATGGCGTCTACAGTGGCAGTGTAATTAACCAGGAACTGACGCACGTTTGCCAGACAGTCCTCCTCTTTCACTTCCTCTCCCTTTGACAAGGCCTTGAGGAAGTTTGATCTGTAGGGAGCTGCGATTAGAGCTGCCTGTAAAGCATTAGGTAGAGGTGGTGTTACAAAAAACAAAATAACAAAATTAAATAAATGAGCACATGTAAATGTAAATGTATAAATGTAGATGAAGAACATATGCACGGTATGGATATGTTTCTGGTAGATAAAATACAATACATAACACACCACAAATTACAACTTGAACTAGTCTAGGGTTAATGCTGACATGATTCAGGTGTTGTCTGCTCGTTATGTTATATTGCACTAAATGAAGAATTTAAAAATCTATATATAGTTTCCTCACATTGAAAACCTTTTGTACAATCCAGCCATGGTATTTCTTCAGCGCCTGCTCGTAGGCTTTGGTGACATTGACCCGAATCAGGTTTGGGTTGTTCTCATCTCTGTCTCCATCTGCCAAACTCTGCAGCAGGATCTGTATGAAACGGAGACCCCTGCAGGAGAGACTTAGTATTTAGCTGCTTCACTTCGGCAGCTGAAGTTTCAACGTGCAGCAAGTCCACACAAGTGCTCACCTTTTGAGCCACATCAGGGCTAATGTTGCTCCAACTTTAGGCCACGCTGCTCCGTGTGCGTCCCGCTCGGCCTCCAGGATGTCCTGCAGGGTGACGTACTTCGCAGGGTCCTTAAGATACACTGCTCTAATTTTCTAAAAAAGGCATTATTAGGGTTTAGTTTCCTGCAGCACCATTTAAATATCTAACTTTGGCATAACAATATTATATTAGTATAGTATAGATATTTCTATACTTGCCGTTATGTTCCCATTAATGTCTGATTTGATGACTGAAAATACTTTTGATCCCAAGCAGTCTGAAAGAGAAACAGACATTTGAGAGCAAGGCAATAAAATATGAATGACTTCATCACACATGTCCCCCGGCTCCAGAGGGGGGGAATGAATACAAACCAGCCCCTCACAGATAGGAGGGGGGGGGGGGGAATGCCGTGAACGCATAGCTTCAGTAAAGTCACAATGAGTTCACTGTGCGCTCTGTTCAATGAGTAAACAAAGACTTTCTCTATAGGCTCCACGGCCACAAGTCAGCGTAGTATTAACCCCGACGGCGACTGCGCTGCGCCGGCGACGTCTCCTCATAAAATCTCCATGTGAATTTAACCGATTTCAGGTAGAGACACACTCACCAAAAAACGGAGGGAGATGAGAAACTGCCTCCAGGAATAGCCCCGTGTCCACCGACTTATCAGGAGGCAGCTCTTTGAACTGGTTATCCAGTAAAAGCGACATGGTCCTGTCGTATGAACACAGCGATGAAAACAGCAGCAGCTCTCGTTTGGCAAGAACCCGGAACTCTTCTTGTCAGATGGGTGGAGAAGCACCAGCGGCCCCTATCACCGCCGTCCTTCTTCAGCAGGTGGGAAATTCTGCATGCACGGCATGGGGGGTAGGGGGTGTTGGCAAACACGCTCTTAAAGTCCACACTCACACAAACAACACACAACAAAACTATTTGAGGTATGAAGTATACTTTAATATACTTAAGGCAGGGATAGTTTTCAACCACAGAGGCAGCGGATACAGGAAGTTAAATGTCAGGGTAGAAACCAGGGGTGGAAAGTAATTGCATGCAAGCACTTTACTTTATGCAATAAATGCAATTATTTTATTTTACTTGGTTGATTTGCTCATTTTTAATTCACAACCAATAGAAATACAGCATTACATTCATTCCTGTGTTATCTACTCTCTCCACTGTTACACTACATTTTTTACAATTCACCTTTATCCTTATGGTCTCAGTGGCTGAGAGCTAAGTGGCTTTCATAACCTTTTAAAGTTTATGAAAACCAAAATAAAGACAAGAGAAAGTAACTGGGAGCAAATCACAAGACAAGGCGCATGGCAACGACTTTTCTCACCAGACCCACCCATCCTCCAAAAAACAAACAAAAAACCCAAATTATATTTAAAAAGATGATGTAGGATGAAGATTAATATTATTATTCAGAAAACTTTTGACAGAAAAACAGCAGGGTTTTGGAAATAGATCTTTCCATCACAGATAAAACTTCTTATACTTGACTGAAACTTATTTAACTATCCTCCACTTGTGCATGGTATTCTCCTCTCTTTCCACCCCTGGTTCAAATGTACCTGGCTCACTACGACGACTGACACATTAGACCCAAGTTCTACTCCAACTCATATTTACTTGATTGTAAATCACAGCGGCACGTGTTTGATCAAAGGCAGCATCTCACACACTGGAGTTTACAGCACCACACTAAATGAACAGAGATCACAAGTTGCCTTTAAAAATTACTGCCAGCTGAGACATCCCTAACCTCAGAACAAAAGTTAGCAGTGAGGAGCATCATGTTAAACAAAAGCTTATGAAAATAAACATTGATAATTTTGTTAGAGGTATGACATACAGTTCATAAATAGAATAGCATTTGGATTATTCTGATAAAGAATACAATGGATACATACATCTTACATATTTGCATAATGCTATTAAAATGGATTCAAAATGGACTTCACATGATCCATCAAGGTTGTCTCAGTGACACATGTGCCTACCCACACACACACACACACACACACACACACACACACACACACACACACACACACACACACACACACACACAC
>JAUYWH010000004.1:9331518-9363745 GCA_034779795.1 Ctenopoma multispine
ACACACACACACACACACACACACACACACACACACACACACACACACACACACACACACACACACACACACCAGAAATATGGCTGTAACATTATAGATCCTAAAACTACAGATCTGAAGATGTCTTTGACCAGAGCGGAGGGACTGACCTGTGCAATCTGTGGAGCTGCTGGATGGAATAAAAATTTGCACTCTCGATACTGGCAACCTTCGAGCGGTGCTGAGTGCACTGAAAATAATTTTTATAATCACTCTATGCTTACTAAACAACCGTCTGAACTCTAAGCAAGTGACATCACAACGGTTCAAGATAAAAACATTACACAAATCATTACACCATAAAACAAGTAATATGGCTAAAGAAAAAATTAACCAAAGTCAAAGTCCCTGGAGTAAACTAAAGGTCATCTGTTCTGATCCGTGCCCTGATGTCAGGAAGAGTTTTGTTCCTCTCTGGCATCTCAGCTACACCAGACACCAGACCTCAAGGAGCACAACTGATGATCTCTGGTGCTTAAGCTGAAGTACTAGGAAGAAAAGTGAAATGTAGGAGGCTCAGCTGCTTGTTGTTCTAATTATCTTATTTGCACTAGTACACACGGCATTTCACTTTTAGAAACAATGTGGATGAGGCAAAGTAACTAATTTTGTCCTATGTCTTTTAAAATGTTTGTTTACTTGTGTATTACCATGTAAGAAAACAAATATCTACACACATAAACAACTAAATAAATAAGCTTTTGATTGATCCATAGTTTTGCATGATATATATTTTTTTTATATATTTTCCCAGCTCAAGGAATGTATTTGAATGTTTACACTGACAAAGGGGAGAACAAAAATTAACACTGATTAAGCTGAAATCACTGATAAGATCTATTTTGGGTGCATCAGAAATGTCTTTGGGTTTTAGTTGTTGTTTTCTTTGGTTGTCCCAGTGACAAGTTCCTTGGCAGCTTTGGCAATATCATAGGCGCACTGGATAACCTGCTGAGTGACCAGCTGGATGTCCAATGGGCAGGGGTTGTGCTCTGCGGCCTTCTGGCACTCTCCGTGCAGTCGGCTGGCGCTCGATGTGAGCAGACACAGAGACCCTCGAACGGTGTCCGAGGACGGCCCCTGTGGGGGAAGGTAGGGATGATGGAGACTCGATAAGGGGCCGACATGACAACGTCCATAAATTCATTCAAATCTCATTATGGTCAGTAGGCCCATGGGCACTTTGTTTGTGAGTAAACATAAAACAAAGTAATCCAATAAACGGTAAACATAAAACTAAGTAATGCAATGAACAGAGCCGACCCCTCTACACAAGTCATTTTAGATTCCCTCTGGATGTTTTCAAACAAACAGCAAATGCCTTAATTACTCAGGGGAGGGACACCAAGCTGTTGTTGGGAGTCATCTTACCTTGGGAAACAGAGCAGCCATCTCTTTCACAGCCATGCAGATCTTTTCAGAGCAAAGCAGAAAGCTGTGCGAGATAGAGACAAAAGGCTGAATAGGCGATTGAACGCTCCTGTGCCATATATAGAAATGAAAATACAATAGAGATACCACACACATTCCTCAAAAAGAACAGCCTGGGGTAGTATTCCCTGTGCCCACAGTAAATTACAGTACACTGCTCACTTCAGTCAGATACTATTTACAATGAATTACTTCTGCTTTGTACAGTAACAGCGCATGTTTTGATCACTGACAAAGTACCTCATATTTGATGACACGAAACAGCACACCTAGCCCTTTTTAAGTAATGTGATTTGACGGGTTGCTAGTCTAAATAAATGACTGCACTTACAATGTTTGATCTACTGCATATTTCTCAGTCTATATTTATTTGATTATGTAACTAAACATGCATGTCAGTGTTGCAACCTAGCAGGAGAACTCTGAGGTAACCACCTTGGGTAAGGTAACATTTGTTTAGAGGACTCTGCATTAACCTTGGATGAAATGGATTAATACATCAACATCACATTACTTAAATTCAACCTAAAAGCAGTTTTATTTGCCTGAATAACAATATCTCACTCAGAAATTTAGTTGTGAAACTCCGCTTATTGCAGTACTGTTCACTTCTAGTAAATAAAAAAAGTGTAAAATTGGAATAAGTGAATATTAAAGCAATTGTGTTGAAAAATGTTTTAAAGCTTTTGAGCACAAACGTTGTGACATCTACTGGGTAAAACCTGGATCTAGCATTTGTATGCAAACTTTTTGCTGAGGTGAAGCAAAGCATTTTGCACATTACTTCTACTTTGAAAAGATAATACTGGCATAACATCACTACTGTTATAGCTTTGTACGAACACTAACATTTGTGCATGCTGAGAAGCTCCATTAGAACTGGGGCTTGACAGTAGACATCATTAATCTCAAAGTTTTTACATTGTAATGTGTAACGGTAAAAATACAGGAAAGTAATAAAGGGTTTAATACAGGAAACGTGAGACTGTACAATGTCCCAGTGGATTTGTTAGGTCACAGGAGAATATGTGATCATGTGGTGTTTTGTTTCCTGTCAGCTTCATTATAAGACCTGCCCCCTGCAGACACACAGTTTCTAGGGCACAGGGACAAAGACCAGTCAACACAGCTCAAAATCAGTGAAACCTTTTATTTGGGCCAGTAGTTCTGCTCATTTTTCTATGTTATATGATTCGCCTTGAAACCCAGGTGAACAGTTAGCTGGCTAGAGTGAATAAAACCAGCAGGGCCCTGGGCCTTGAGGATATCACCAATGACCTAGAAGCAGCTGAGATAGAGAATGACCATTTGCCCTCTTTAAAAGGTCAGGCAGAATGACAGAGATACATGCATGGTTGGAATATATGGCCAAAGACAGGGGGCACACTGTGGCTTACAGTAAATTGTAAGAGGATCTGACTTAATAATTATAAATCATTTTTAAATGTATTTGAGGTTTTAGAAATATAATTTGACTCAAGTACCTTTCGTGTTTGGTCTCCTGGGCAGCTCTCTGAAGTTCTTGTATGTTTTTAATAATTTGCTCTGTCTTACAGATGACGTCCTCAGTGCATGGCAAGGTGGCATTTTCCTCACCATCCTCCTGTGCTTCCACAGCATCAGAGGGACTAACAGGGCTGCTGAAAATGCAAAATACCATGCTTTATGACTTTGTAATGTACTACTGTATGCATAACAATTCATAAAGACACACAATAATACAGTTTATACTGTCTTAGATTAAACCACTGTGACAATGGTTTATGCATGATGTCCTAGTTAATATTAAGTGAGGTAACATTTTAAATATATATTTTTTTTCTGATTTGCATTACACTGACTTTAAACAACACATCATTATCTATGATAAAACAAGTTTAAGGGTTGCCATTACAATTTAATGCTATCACAAACCACATCTTGATCAGTAAATTGGCACAAATTAGAAACTCATGCAGAGATCTAGATACATACAATTTATATCAGCTCAACAAACAGTGACAATAATCAACAACACATTTATGTAAAGGCAAAAGAACAACTAGATTTAGATGTTCAAGGATACAGGCTCTTGCTCATATGCTGATTTTGCAACTAGTAGTCTATGTCACACAAGTTCAAGTCCTACTGCTGCAATGTTAAATTAGTCGGCAACAGTCAGACTAATCAATTAAAGTCTCCAAAACCAATATTAGTCAAGTTTTCTACTCTGTCCTCATGTGACATTTGCTTTGTATCTGCTTTGATGTCATAATCTCTAGCACCTGACACACAAATAAAGTCTCAAATTTATTTATCTTTAACTTCTTTCCAGGTAGTTATTACTTCATCTTGTTATTTCTCTTAACAGCTGTGTGAATTAGTACATGCTGCATATCTTCTCACAGAAGTTCTTTTGAAAAGTTCACAATATAAGAAAACTGCTATACAAATTATTTCAGTTTCAGTCAGTGTCACTTTGTACAGGAAACTACAAACTTAACTACACAGTTCTTACCCGGCCTCTTCCATTTCAGAGTGGTTGAGTATTGTGCCGTAATCATTCCCCAGCATGGTACTGTGACCCTCTAGACTACAGCCCTAGAGGGACATGAGTGGATAACCAGTCAGTAAATAAGTACATGTACACAACAGATTTTTTACAAGACCCACTACAGGTGCATAGAAATCAGAATCATGCATTTCTGAAAACAAAGCCATGATGACACTATCACACACATGATTTTAAAGCAAATGTGAAGAAAAAGACAGACCAGGTAACTGGTTTAACAGTGCATACAGCGGTGGGTGTGGTTAGTAGATGCAAAGAAATCCTGACATAAACTGTGACTTGTCTTTTCAGTGACTATGACTAATGACTCATTTTTATCCATTTTCATGCATATTTCACTCTGCTGTCCGATCATTTCAATCAGCTTTCTCTGCTCCAAATTGTATTATCACTTCTGATGTTTACTGGAGATAAAGCACCTTCGGTTCAGGTTCACTGTGGAGAAAAAGCTGGAGGTGTTCAGATGACAGAACTGCAGCAGAGGCACTGTGGGGTGCATGCAGGCAGGCAGGCAGGATACTGATAAAAGGCCGTTTAAAGACACGGGTCAGGAGAGAGAAGACTGTAGGGTCAAGCGGGGGGACAGCTTTCACCATCCCCTGGAGGTGCCTCTGAACCAAGGGGAACATCAGTACTTAACCCTTCGAGATCTTTCGTCCCACGACCAGGACAGGGAAGAGGGGAAGGTAGGGAGGGAGGAGGCAGCCGTCCCCAAAGGACCCCTCCCAATCTAAAAAGGGGTCAAACCAAGTTGAGCATACTCTATTGAGATGCAATGAATGAATGACTGAATGAATGAATGAATGAATGAATGAATAACCAACACCAGCCCCAAGCCAGGCATCATTATTTTGTATTGAGAGGACAACCCAGGAGCACTGAAGAGTCTGTGCTTACATTGGTCGGGAAAGGTTGTAAAATGACTCCATCCTCATGCCGAGCATTTTCAACTCTGTGGGGGTACTGCCTCGGAGTAGAACCCGTCTCATACATGGACATAGCGCGACCTCCCCGAGCTTGGTGTCGACCTAAGGGCCCCTGGAGGTGTTGCTGTCCGGTGGGAGTGTGCCACCGCAGCGTTGTGTTTTCACTCTGCAGGGAATTCAGCTGTAGAGAAGAAAACATCTTTCAATTCATCTCTAGTTGGGGGATGATCTCCTTACAAAAACATTCAACGAGACATCAATAACAGAGTAGAGCCTCCAGGTGAAAAGCAACTGCTCACTGTGGAGTTATTTTCACCTCTATTTGGTTTAGGGGCTTGGCTACCAAGTGTTTCTCACAACAAAACAAGTTTCTTTCTTTGACAGAAGAAATGCTGACACTGTGCTGACAGCAGCTTTTGGAGAAGATGATCCCCTGATAAACTGCTGTAGAAGTGGTTGTTAACACGGACAACACTTTGAACTTGAAAAGAACGATGGAAACCTGATGTGCTCAGCTTCCAGTCAGTATTCTTTTGTAAAGACAGAGTCTAAATTTACTTTTGAGTTATCAAATAAAGTAAAAAACTACATATAATGACGCTAACACATAAGCAAACGCAGTGTTCACTATTATTTGGCTTGTCTTAATGTGTCTGTTTGAGATACTGATATTTTAAAATAAGATTAACTTGTATATTCAGAAATATCTCAGCTATTAAGGTTTGGTGGATGCAACCATGGAGGAAGGCGACATATGTCAGAAAAAAAACAGTATGGTCAAGAAGAAAATAAAGCAGCAGGAGGAGGCAGTACATTGTGTTAACACTGTCTGTTAGCCAAGTGTTGAGAGAAGAAAGCTGGGCTGTGGAGAACTTTGAGACATCCAAAAAACAAAAAGAAAGAAAGTCTGCCGTGTCCAAAAATGGGTGCGTAGGTGACAAACCTTCTGGTGTTTTTTTAACAACATAATTTTCTAGCGATGTAACAAGAGAACACACTTGACAACTTTATCATTTACTCCAGTGTTAAGTACGTAACTGGTAAATTGTGAAGAAATTGATTCCATAGCATAGTGGAATGATCCTTTGCTTATACAACAACTCAACTTTATATATCATATTTCACTGAGAAGTATTTTTTAGTAAAGACAGAACTGAAGTGATAATAATAGTGAAAACTGTAGATAACAAGGTTTGTGCATTTTGCTGAAATATGAGAATATTTTCACCATCATACAGAAGAGGTCACGAAAATCTTAACGAAACGTAGACGAGTCGAACTTCCACATGCAGTTGGTTCATGTAAAGTGAATCTAGGTGCTATTTCTCTAACTGGGAGACTCTGCTTTTTTGAAATACTAAAAAATAAGGAACTGAGTGATGTAAAATGTCTGGAATAAAAATAGACATAAAGCTGTGGGTTGCCAGTTCTTACTAAGAGCATTTGGGGGTGTTGTGGATCCAGTTAAATGATATTTCTGTAATGATGAGTACTGAGTTAACTCCGGTGATTCAACCACACTTAAACACTAATAATCACATTTAGTTGGGTTGTGGATGGTGGTTGTTTGATGATGTTGATTATCAGACAGGGTTTACAATGTTCTGTGTGGTTATGGTTGGCGGATTAGCACTTGAGACATCTGTCTTGGACCTCCGTATAAATCCTTACTGTTTAAGATCCATAAGCACTTAAACAAGTTTTACTGTTTCACTGACCAGCGTAGCAGATTCCTGTGGTGATTGTTAATTGTCACCACAGGAATTCCATCCATCCAGACACACAGTACCCATTTTCTCTGCTACACTGGTAATGAAGAATTCCTATGGTATTTGTTTTCATTTACATAAGATGTACCACTGACAGTGTTTTAGAGTCTTGAAGAGGGAAAGTCACTCATGGGAGAACAAAATACAAGAGCATTAACAATTAGTTATCAACAATGCTCTGGTAACAATGTCAGAACAAGGCATATCATTTGTTATGCTAATGTTAAAAAGAGAGTAATAATAATAGCACTTAAGTATCAGAGAAAATGTTGATACTATTAATCTTGCGAAACAGACCTCTTACTGTGAATCTTGAAATATTAACATGTCTTACAATCTCCGTAATATGACAAAAAATCAGCAGTTCAGTTCCCACTTTGCTTTTCAAGTACATGTGAATTTACTAACCTTGCTCTGCATCAACCTTAACTCTTCACTAAGATGACAGTTGACTTTGAGAAGCTGTTGTATTTTGGCTTCTGATGCAGTGAGGGCGCTCTTCACTTCCATAAATTCCTGCACTGTGATTGGTCCATCAGAGAGGTCAGATGACTCTGAGCTCTGTGGGAGAACATGGTACACAGGATCCATTTGTACAGAAAGTAAAGCAAGATGTGAGAACTGAATATCCTAATGTTCCAACAAACACTAACCTTGGTCCTTCCATTATTCATGCTCTCTCCACAAGTGGCTTCTTGTACTGGATCTTCATCTGATGCCACACTATCGTAATCTGGCTGGTCATTGTCCTGGTTCTCACTGTTATGGCGACTGTCTGTTCCCTTCTGAAGGATCAGCTCCACATTTTCTGAAGACAGACCACCAGATCAAAGGATTAGAAATAAAACATGACCTGAGGGTTTCACACAGCTGTCTAAATCAAATAGCTAAGAAGCACAATTAATTTCACTTTATTTAATCCAAAACTCTGGACTAGTTCTTCATTTCTCTCCCTAAGCGTGTTACGTTATCTCCTTGTAAGTCGCTTTGGATAAAAGCATCTGCCAAGTAAAGTAAAGTAAAAAGTAAATGTGGGTTCACGTTGTTTGCTGTAACTTACTGAATAAAATTTAATTATTAAAACCCAAGTTCATTCAACTGAATGCAAAATTCAGTACTGGCTTTCTCCATCTGATCTTTACAAAACAATTAAGGTTTTCTTCACTGGTGCTTGTCATTTCCCCTCTATTTTGTGCAGATACATTTACCACAATACAAACGATAATAGAACCCAAAACAGAAGTGCCTTAGCAAGATAATTCAAGGTCTGTAAAAAATAATCCACCTTTGAGACTTTCACAGGAATTACCCCACTGCCGTTGCTTAGCATCCGTTAGAATATCAATAACGAGGGTGGCAAATTCATGGGCACTAAATCTTGCCAGCTTCTGACGGCCCTGAGAAAACCAAATAAAAAATAAAATATAGCAGCACTATTAAACCAAGGATTCACACAACAAACTAAAGTTTAAACAGGGGAGAACACTTACCTGGTTTCTAGTAGATGAGTACTCCGGATTGACTGGCAGAAAAGGTACAACTGTCGTATCGGTTACAAGTGTGCTGTGGTTCTGAGTGGTCAACCACACTAAAGAAAACACGATATAAGGCAGAAATAAGATATAATGTGTAAGTGATATAAGTATACTGAACAAATTAATTATCATACATAACAAGCACTATATACAGAATGATATATTGTTGGAATTTCACCTGCATCTGTTTCTCTTCGGTCAACTTCATCATAAACATCCATGGCAAGTTCTTCAAACTGACGGTTACTTAGCTACGACAAAATACAATATACATTCTGGTTCACTTTTAGAAAAGCTAAATGGCAAGTTAAAAAGAGAATATATTTTGGATCTCAAGAAAAATAAACAAGAAAAAAATGCCTCACCGACTGCAGCTTCTTCTTTGCAGCTTTTGCAAACTCTGACAAATCCAGACTGCTTTGGACAAAAAATAACCAGACAATTATTCTGCTAACAACACAAGTAGAAACACAGTGACAGAGAAAACAAATATACTTACTTATTTCTAATCCATCCAATGAAGCATAGGCAAAACAGGATTATCATACTGCGATAATATCAATAAAATGGTATGAAAGTGACTATGAATTAGAGAACAGCTATTACCTGTCTGCCATTTGTGGAATTATGAAGTGTTGTCCATTTCTGTGATCTACAACACAATATAGAAAGTAAGGAAAGTAAAAAAAAAGTAAAGTTATCAAAGTAACGTAGAACAGCTCTGCTTAATGTACCTATTGTACTTACCTGGTCTTCGACCACAAAGGTAAAATGTTAATCGGTCAGTGAGTTCATATTGGATCTCCACGAGCCTCTCTGCCAGTTCCTGATGCCCAGCTTGTCTGCACGATGCAGAAAGACAGCAAAGAATGTCTCAGGTAGGATACTTAAATTAGTCTATATCAAAAACAAAGTCTGAAAATTTCCAAAAAACAAATTTCTACATAAAGGTTAGAAGATATACCTAGGAGAAAAACCAAAAATATATGTGAAATAAGATGCTTATGCCTATTTGGTTTCTGAAAAAGATGGTGTGAAATACAGATATTTTCATATATATCTCCTTTGTGAAATATGTCTACTAATACGTTTTCCCAATTTTTATTTGAGCAGTTTTTTTTTCTGTGTTCAAGCTTCTGCTAAATTACTCAAGCTGAGTCAGCTAGCATACTGCTGCACAATATTTCCTTCCTCTTTTGCTTGGTTAGTCGTGTTCCTATTGAATTAGCCAAACACTGACATACTGCCACTGGGGTCTGTGTCTTGTATTTTTTGTAGCGCAAGGCATGCGAAATATTTTAGCGGGGTTAGGGTTTGGGCTCTCAGCTGGAATCTTTTTCCAGTTTCTAACAACTATGTTGTTTCTACATAAATGATTAGTACAAATATAATACACACACACCGTTATTTTCTGTGTACACATTTATAACTCCAAAGGATGTGTATCATTTCCTGTAGCACTAACCAGTGAGCATCCGTTAAGGCCATGCTTCCAGCCACACTACACGATATTTATAGAAATAACAATAATAGTAACAACTGTGGTTTTACAGGTAGTCAACACTCTGAGATAAGATTACATCTTGCCTGACACATTAGGGAGACTGGTGTGTTTCACAAACTTGCCTAACTATAACTTGCATATCAATCTTGTGCAGGATAGCAAACATTTAATCAAATGCATTAACTAAACATTAGACGTGGTAATATAGACCCAGATTTACCTTGCATAATCAATAGGGGTCTTTCCATTGGAGTCCAGAGCTCCAGGATCAGCTCCATAAACTGCCAACAGTTCTGCTTGTAATATTTGACCTGCTTTTGCTGCTATGTGTAGTGGGGTGTTTCCCTTCTCCTGTGTTTCCAACAAAGAAGACTGATGAAGCATGACTATGCCAACTTACAAAATGTGTTTTTTGCTAATACCATTAGACTTACTGGATGGAAGAAGTTGGCCTGTGCTCCCAAAGACAAGAGTCTAAGGCAGGTCTCCAGATTTCCAGTGCGAACACTGGAATGAAGTTGCTGAAAGAAGATTGATCGATTGTAAGCAAAATACACACAAATTGTTGGCTCCATTAGATAAAGCAGACAAGACCTCAGTGATAGCATGATTCTTGTTGTTACTAAATCTACTGGATTCTTCTGGATCTACTGAACTCAGATCAAGAGGAGGCCACAGCAATTGAAGATAATAAATATAGTGAATAATTAGTGACCTGATTCAGTGATCTCCTGGAAACATCCTGTGATAAAGCATTACATTATGACAATTAAGTGATGTCACTTAATAACTTTTGAAAAGGCACAAATATTCCACAGAATAAAGTTATATATGCATTTAAAGGCAAAAACTCATGCAATTCACAAATAAATATTTGTGTACTTTGTGTGCATTGCATTTGTTAACTCTTCTAACATAATATCAAATTGATAATTAAGCTATTTGTGAACTTCACAGAAAACACTCAGGCATCCAAGTTAAAGAGCTAAAAACAGCCAATCTGCAGTGGCAAATTCTTGCATTCTGTTTAACTGGCTCCAAATGTGTATGTAACAAAGCAATTCATACCTTGCTGAGGTCTTTTGCAGTTACACTGTCATCTTCCCGGCAAGGCATCCGATGGACATACGCCAGCATTTGATATTTGGCCTTGATAAACTCTGTCTTGTTAGGACTGAAACCATCAAAAGATGTGCATATGTAACATTTGTGATCACCATACTTCAACATTGCACAACACAGAATTGAGTCAAGAAAAAAAACACATTATATTTTACAAGAGAATCAAGTTGCATATTCACATTCAAACATTTGGTGTATCTATTCTTCCTCACTCTCAAAGGACCAATATCATCTCTGTTGATCTCTGTACATATAGAGTACAGTACAATAGTGATGCTGAGCAACAAGAAAACTCCAATCCATGTCCTAAAATCAATATTAGTGTACTGTACATGCTTCCTTGTTTTGTGACTAAAGCAGCAGACAAGTTGAAGCAGCCACAGATGACTGACTAATCAGCAAATTTCACCCCAAGAGTTCCAGCAGATTGTACACACCAGCAAGGGAGCATTTTTAAAACCTGGAACTATTCTACAGAAACTAAGTTTATGTTTGGTTCCTCTCAACTATTTCTTGGGATTAAAAGAGATCTGGTGCAATGTGTACTCTGTCTGCATTTGTCTGCTATCTGCTGATAAAATGCATTTGCTCTGAGTGTGAGGGTCAGGCTGAAATTGGCTGTGTTTATATGTGGCTGACTGTTTATCTTAACAGACAGACACCAGACCAACAGTATTTATACCTGGCAATGGATGTGGGTGACTACATCACATCTTTCTGCACTACATATTTTGTTTTTAGTTATGTTTACAGAGTTACAGAACATACTGCTAGTTAAATAGTATTCACAATATAGGAATAGGTCATAAACCCCTAAAAACTGTCTTGCTTGCATAATCATTCCAGCATGCTTGAAAGTTTGTAGAGAAGGCCAATTAAGTACGTTCACTGACTTTTATTATGAAAATCAATTTTGCCAATAGAGGATTATATCAAATGTCAAACAAGCATACCAAATCCAGGACTGTCATATCAAATTTCTTAAAAGCACTTACTGAACTCTGTCCTGGGGGTTTGCTTTGCGCTTGCCACTCACTGAAGAGGAAGGATCAAGAAGGCTATGCTCCCATATGGAATTAGCTCCATTGCCATACAACGTCTGGACCATCTAAAAATGAACCACAGGAGAGTTCACCTGAAGAAAAAGTACACCTGATAACTTGAGGATGAATCTGTGAAAACACTGCATTATCTACCACTCTTACTATATGTATATTCATGCCATTCACATCTGTATGTATGGTGTCTGTGGGGGACCCTGTCTTCTCACCTGTAACTGGGTGGCTGGCCATAAGGAATGAGTCAGATGTCGGACCTGAGAGCTGTGTCGCCCCAGACCTCGATGGATGCTGCAGCACTCATCGCAGATTAACACACCCCTGTTGACGGAAGCCCAGCGTGGCTCTAGAATGACATATAAAATGTGCTATTTAACGTATGAGCCCGACGTTAAATAAATGATATAATTACACACAGCCTCAGACTAAAGTAACGTTATATAATGGTAAGGTCGATTCTAGCCAGACGAGCATAACGTTACTGGCTGACACCCACAAATAACTCCACCAGGTTGGAGGCTTTTTAATGTCTTCACCACATCCAATATAACCAGCCGTTTGTGCGACAACAATGCTTGCTATCAGTGAATTTGCGAGTTTGATTATTAAGATAACTCAGCTCAGTTATTACCAAGCACCACTGCTGACTGAAAAAAACATTTCGGTCAGTTTTTATTAGTCACACAAGTGAATGTATCTACTCCGATACAATATAATGTTATTTTGACAAATGTTTCAACACGAACAACATGAACAACACTTCCGATCAGTATAACAACCTCTATAGCGAACCGCTGATTAGTTATCGCCATCTCTAAACGTTAACTAGTCTTGGTTAGCTAACTGAGAGCAAGTTACAGCAGGGGCTAGCTGGTTAGCTAGCGTGCTAACGTTAACGCTAAGCTAGCTTCTTTGACATCCTACCCGGAGCGCTGCAATCAGCGCAGACCTCTCTGCTTCGGACTCGCTTTGACATCCCTTGGTGGAAATCTTTCTAGTCCAGGAAAGACAAATGTTTGTGAGATACGTTAGAGCACTGCTAGACAAAAATAAAAACAGTCCGCCCCGGTAGATTGTATTTAAGTTAACGTTTCTAGTAGGAGGCAAGGCGACTGCCCGTTTGTCCCCCTCCCTACTGTTGAACAAAGCAGTGTCTCATTCCAACACTCACACCGCCTCCTCCGTGCCTCCTTGTCCGCTTCCTTTCTCGCCTTGCTTCCTAAGCACTTGCACGGGTCTATGTAGTAGGTGCAAAATGTTGTTGTGTGGTTTTAGTCATCCTGTGACCTGTAGAACATCACAAGTGGAATTAAAATTACACTTTGAAAAACATGGCGTGGTAATTCTGTACAGTGAGTAATGCTGTTAAACACATTTAAGCTAGTTTTCACCCTCTTGAATAATTCCATCTTATTCTGTTTTACAACTCCATCATATTTCAGAGTGATAATTGCTATATAAAATGCAATCCAAATATGAATGCAACAAAACATCAACAACAAGAAAAATAGTTTCTAATTGCAATTTTTCCATTGCTACATTTTATAATTTTACTTAAAGTTTGAATTCTTGCAATTATTCCTCCCCTACCATCAGCACATACCAGCGAACTATGTTAAATGTTCACATTCTTACATTAAAATGCTTTTTATTTATATCAAGCTGCAGTCTTGGTTGCTTTGCCTTGTATTTAATGCATTTCATGACCAATTCGACATACTTCTGTCTGTATAAAAATTAAGTATCTTAAAAACAATTCAAAACATGATTTAAGATCTCCTATTATACTTGAGTAACAATACTCAACATTATGTTTAAAAAAAACACTGGAATTTAAATCCTTAAATCCTTTACTGGCATAATTAAAATGAGCAGTGTACATGGTGCACTAAGGATGTGCACTGTATGATAAGAGATACTTTAACAGTTCAGTCATGTTAATGATGGCAACCTCATCATGGGGTGTTTGTCAAAGATAATTTATTGTGGCCTTGATTCATTTTGACCTGGCGCTCATTAAGATTTACTTAAAGAAACTTTATATAAAACACTAACATGTTTCCGTTTTTTATTTTATAATATCATAGACACAATATAGACATATAATACACCTTACGCACTAGAAACATTGTGTTTCTGTGTGTGTTAGAGGGAGTTGAGGTGTTGGGGTTGTATGACTTAATGTATAGGCTACTGTGACTTTAAAGGGGTGTTGGTTCACTGAGAGGTAGCAGATAGGTTTAATTTAGTCGCTAAGAACACATCGTACATTTCAGAGCTTCTCTACCTTTTGACCAGTGTTGTCAATACTGCTTTCAAAGCCTTCTCCAAATATCAGTGCCTATCATACGCTACAGTACATCCTGCCTGGAGCGATGGGAGGTACAGCCGCCGATATTATTTTCCTGTCGTGAGCCTGTCATCACCTTAATTTCCGTCAGAGCATCTGATCAGCATATTTATTATGTTTTCTCTTGTGACAGAGGCCGAGACGCGCCAGAAATTGTTGCGCAATGTGAAGAAAGAGGTGCGTTGGGTTTTTATTTTTTTTCTTGCTCTACGCGGTTAATGTTTCCTGGCGCTGTAAGCTTACACAATATGCGTGTCTGTGTGTCTGTGTCTGTGTGTGTGCGTGTACGTGTGTGTGTGTCATAGGTCTGTTTATGATAAACTCGACCATTTATTCTACATAACAAGTGTGGATGCAATCATTGTAACAGCAATGTTGTGTACCGGTGCTGGTGGTAGACTGGCGTAAACCCATGATGATGATGATGATGACGACGATGGTGATTATGACGATAACAGGCTGATAATGGAGGTGATGGTGTTGATTTTATGTCAGTGGATGGACACATTTCAGAAGCAGTGAACAGATTCATTTGTTTCTATGAATGCAAGCGTGTATTTCCATACCCTGCAGTAGCCTCTGCGTCTGGAGAAACCATGGTAAAATGACATTACTGTAGCACATCATCTTATTATTTAAAACTTCAAGGTGTGACCTTGGCATCTGTTTCATTTCATTTAGCAAGCTCAAACATTGGATCCAAAAAGTCCAACCCAAGCTAGGTCATTTTTTCCTGATGTATGAGCCATTTGGATATTAATCTACAAAGAAATGAAAGACAGCAGACTGCAGACCCTTCTCCCCAGGGAGATAAAACATGATGTTTTATTTATTGCTGAGAAAACCAGGTACTTCCAAGACTGTCGTGTCTGTGCTCCCCCTCACCTGTGACTCATTGGCTCGTAAACATGAGATTCTGGTACCAGATCCTGCAGCAAGGAGGTGAATAGCTGGGAGATGTAGATTTAAAACACAGCATAGGACTAGATTTTAGCATTTTTTGTACTGCAAATCTTTTATCTCAAAACATATGGTTTGAAGTGTGTTTATTTGATAATTGTTTGTGGTTATTTATTTATATAAAGGACATAAACAGAGGCAATTTTGTTGTCCTGCTGTGTGTCACAGAATGTTTCAGATGCAAGAGCAGCACTAATGGTGATGAACCAGTCAGAGCTGAATTGTGAACAGGGATTTTTAGGTTTTAGTAACATTAAAATAGATTTTTAATACTGTTAAAATTCCCGTTTGTTTCTGTGCAATAACTGTCACGCTATTATTTGCATGGTAACTCAACACAAACAAATACTTTGTTGACTGTGCCAGATTGTTAGAAGTACATAAATGAATTTGCACATATGCAGCTAATCCAACACATGAGTACTAAAATATTAAAAGTGGGCATATTTTGGCTTCTGTTCATTTGATTGTAAGAACTGTTTATCTGTTCATAGCAAGTTCTCCAGCTTTATGAAAATACTATTGACAGTACAATACTAAACAGCTAGAGTTCAATTTAAAGGATGCAAGGAAAGAAAGTATTAGGCCAGGGAAATCCAGACGATGCATGTGTTATGTTCGTGTCTGTTTGTCTTGCCTCATGTCAGGTGTGCATGTATGCAAGAAAGGGTCAAATTTTGAGCTCTCTGACAGATGTGGTCAGTGTGGTTGTACTGAGGACAGTTTTCACACTGTCTTTAGGATTTTGCCACTTTGTGTGTTAACATATGCATTATGCTACACACAGGTGTTTGAATATAGGCTGAACATAGACATGTCTGTTCTTCATAGATCTATCTGGCTTTAGCTGAAGCCAGTCTACATGTCATCTTTATGAATATCTTGTAGGGGTGGCTCTTGTCGTTGCTTACTTCTGTGCTTCTTGCTTTGACACTTCGTCACCTTATGTAACTGTGTCAGACAGATGAAGTCTTATCATGTATCTTTCTCTCTTAGGTCAAACAAATTATGGAGGAGGCAGTAACAAGGAAATTTGTGCATGCAGACAGCAGTCACATCATATCCTTCTGTGGTAAGTGTTCTGTACTAAACCTATTGCTTTGCACACTAATTAAGATGGTTTCCTTGGACAAAAACTCAGGCTTTATTTATTTTTTGTAATGATATTAGTGATATGTATTTCTATTTAATAAGCTGATGGATAGACAAAACATTCTTTAAAGGTGCATATACTGTACTAACAAGGAGTGAGGTGTGTGTGATTCGCATCCCTCATATCCTAGCAACAGTGTAACAGTGTTGGGCACATTTCAGTCTATTTCTACTTATGCCACCTGTACTTGCCTTTCACCTTTTTTTCATACAAAATATTACGGCTTGAGGGCTTCACAAAGTGGACATTTTATTGTGCTGTGACAAAACAAATCAAAAGGGCAAATAAAACATGGATTTTGAATTCCCACAATCTAAGCCAAATATTGATTAATACTCTGTGTTTGTAGCTGTGGTGGAGGCCTGTGTGCTTCATGGACTGAAGCGCCGTATTGCCGGCTTGCTGTGCAGTAACAAGGTCGCAGCACTCTTTATGAAAGTGGCAAAAAGCTTTTCGCCTGCTGAAGAACTCTGCCAGAAGGTCCAGGAGCTGGAACAACTTATCGAAAGCAGGTGAAATCTTAACTAGTACCTGTAAGGGGACAGTGCCATCAAATCCTATATTTTTCCTTTGTTTTTATATTTATATGCTACATTTATCCTGATTTCGTGTGCCTTTCTAACAAGCCATATAGACATCTCATGTGTCAAGTTTCTTTTCTGTTTTTCAGCAAGCAGAACAATTCTTCACTGATTAATGATCGCAGTCGACAGTCTAAGTTGGCCAACCTCCCTCCTCAGGCAGTGAAAAATCTGTGGATCCGAACTGCACTGATGGAGAAGCTCCTGGACAAGATTGTACTGTACTTGGTAGAGAATAGCAGGTATTTTAATACATCGTTTAGTGCAATTATGAGCTGCTGGCTAAAATGATAATATCCCCCATTCAATACCACCAATTTGCCTTAAGCAGTTTTCTGTAATAGGCGTTTCCGTTACTGAGATCATAAACAACAGTGTCTGTTCTTTTAGAATATTATGCAGAAGTTTTTATGTTTTCACACTTCCTGTTATGTCAGCATCCCACCTTAAGAGGTTATTTCACAGGTCTTCTCCTCGGCAGTCATGCTGTGCAATCAGGATGTTGAGCATAATCCTAATAGACATACTGTAAGTCCTAAAACATTCTAAATGTTCTCAATATTGTTTCCTGCAGTGCCTTCTATGAGAAAGAAGCCATGCTGATGGATCCTGTGGATGGACCAATTCTTGCTTCTTTATTAGGTATACATAAAAATCTTACTAAAGTAGAATAGCCTAACTCTTTATTCTTTAACCCTTTTATGAAAGATTCATTTTATATAACCTATGATACAGACATATCTGTTACTGTGAATCATTAAACCTTGTTTTACAGTTGGCCCATGTGCTTTGGAGTACACAAAGGTTAAGACCTCAGACCATTTCTGGACAGATCCATCTGCGGATGAGCTTGTACAGAGACATCGCATCCACAGCGGCCATTGTCGGCAGGATTCTCCCTCCAGACGTCCTGCCCTGGTGAGACCTTAAAAAAGTTTCTTTTTGGTTAAAATAATCAGGTGTAAACAACTGTATGTCAGATGTGTTATACTTGTCATGTGTTAACTTATCAGATCCAGAAGCGACAGTCTAGTGGTAGCATGGATGATCGCCCTCTCATGTGGGTGAGAGAGTATGTTGAATCACTCCACCAGAACTCCAGGGCCACACTTCTGTTTGGCAAGAACAATGTCCTGGTGCAGCCGGTATTTGTTTTTCTCTCCTTGTCAATAATGACAATAAATACACATACAATACAAATACATACAATAACAATAACAATAGATACAACACTAATAGTAGCTGATTAAATAGGAAAATTAAGACAAGGCTGGGACCTTTTTATATCTGTTAACTGATTTATACTCATTATTGCAATCAGATGTGGTTTGACAGTTTCTTCTTGTGTCTGCAGAGAGATGACATGGAGGCCATCCCAGGCTACCTTTCTCTACACCAAACTGCAGATCTCATGACACTGAAATGGACACCCAATCAGCTGATGAATGGCAACGTGGGGGAGCTGGATTCGGAGAAAAGGTTAGTTGGACTGTTAGAAACCAATCCAACAAGAATAGGATCTTAGACAGTTAATTTAACTGTTTCCTTACACTTCTCTTGCTTTTAGTGTTTATTGGGACTATGCTATGACTATTCGTTTGGAAGAGATTGTGTATCTCCACTGTCATCAGCAAGGTACAGTGACGCCACTTAATTTTTTAGGTAACCAAAGATTGAGTTTAAAGAGTTATTTATCTTGCTGCCATTGTGTTAATCTCTCCAGTAAACAGTGGTGGGACAGTAGTTTTGGTGAGTCAGGATGGAATCCAAAGACCTCCTCTACATTTTCCCAAAGGAGGCCACCTCCTCCAGTTTCTCACCTGTCTGGAGACTGGCCTGCTACCTCACGGACAGCTGGACCCACCACTCTGGAATCAGAGAGGAAAGGTCAGCATGAACAGACAATAATTCATAAATAATTCATAATAATTAGGGATGTACTGATGCTGCATTTACCTACAATTATGTAACAATTTTCGTACTGCATATACCATACCCTTACCTTTTCTATTTATAGGGAAAAGTTTTCCCCAAACTGCGAAGGAGAAGTCCTCATGGCTCATGTGATTCCGTATCGGATAAGGAAGATGATGAAGCAACTGATTATGTGTTTCGGATCCTCTTTCCTGGTAATCAGATGGAGTTCAGTAAGTATCTTTAATCTTTCTCTTTTGGCTGCCAGGGATAATCTAATGAAGAATAATGAAAAAAAATTATTAACACCAGTGATTACACTATGTTCATAATACTGCTTTAAAGACTAGACAATTTCAGTTAGATAAATCTGCTGTCCCTAGGCATACAGTATATTCAGTGTACGTCTGTGTTATGTAAAACTGCTCCATTTCATATCTTTTCCCACCTGTCCATTTCATATTGTAGTCCTGTCAACAATAAGGAGACTTTGCATGGACATAAAGTAATTTGTCTACTACATCTCCATTTCCATCGTTGCATTGGTTTGTTTTTTTCCATGTTTTTGTGGCTTTCTTATTGTTTCCAGACATGCACTTATTTCAAAATTGGACAGAATATCATTTTGTTTTACTTGTGTACAATACTGATAGTAGCAGTAGTAATGATAAGGACTATGATGCTGTGCAGTGGGCCTAGAGCTGATGGACCAGGGCGTGAACATGTGGCAACCGACCCCAAGAAAGTCCTCATGCTCCTCCTGCTCACAAAATGGCTCATCTGACGGTTCTCTGCCTAATGGCTGTAATCAGGAAAGGTAAGTATTTCTTAGGGCTGGGGACAAATGAATATTTATATTAATTCAGCTGACTAAGTTCGCAAATCTTCTACCCTATCAGAGCCCCCTTGAAGCTCCTTTGTGACAATATGAAATACCAGATAATCTCCCGTGCTTTCTATGGATGTGAGTACAAACAACACTGGATTAATTTGAAAACAGTTCCATTCAGCTGTTCAGTTATTGGTGAAAAAGCCACTGTCAATATGCAAACTTACATACTGCAAAATATTTCCTCTCCAGGGCTTGCATACTGCCGTCATCTGTCTACAGTTCGTACCCACCTTTCTGCCCTCGTCAACACTACTATAGTTGATCCTGATGTTCCATGTGATGCTCGAGGAGGCCTCTCTGTTGAGGTCTGGGGCAGGTTCCTCAAAGACAGCTCTGTAAGGTTCACACCTGAACAAACCCTAAAATATATTTTTCTTATAAACAATTACAATATTACATGGATAATATTTTCTGTGTGTGATTTCAGTATAAAATGAGTTGACAATTAAAAACTTTACTTGTTTAGGTCTATGAGGAAAAGGAGATTTACAGACTTGTGTATTTTGGTGGTGTGGCCCCTTCTCTTCGCAAGGAGGTCTGGCCCTTCCTGTTGGGTCACTACCAGTTTACAATGACTGAGAAATCCAGGCTGGAGGTATTTTTATGTGCTGCCAAACTGTATGATTAAAATACTTTTTTTACATAACAAGGTATAGTTTTCATTTACACAAGGGTTTTGCTTCAGATTGATGAGCAGATGCAGACCATGTATGAGCTAACTATGAAGGAGTGGCAGGGTTGTGAGGCCATTGTCCGGCAGAGGGAGAGAGAGAAACATGCAGAGGCCCTTGCCAGATGTTTATCAGGAGCCAGTGTGGAAAAAGGACCAGTGCAACGGGACTCCACCATAAGTACAGATGTAAGTTTGACATATTAGCATAACAATGTATTCCATTATGTGATCATTTTCTCAACAGACATCAGACATCTCAACCAAAGAGGATTAAATTAATAACTTGGCTGACAATTCTGCTTTGTTTTTTTTCTCACGTGTGATGTTTTTTCTTGCTCCAGTCTTCTCTCAGTTGCAGCTCAGATAATCAGAATGCCCACTCACAAAGTGATTCCAGCAGCGGTGCACAGGTAATTTGAGCTAATAACCTGTCTTGTGTTTTAGCCCAGATATTATAAATTATTGTAGACACTAAATTCAGTCTTCCAAAGCATTTTGTATATTTTTTAATGGCAGCCAATAGCTTTCATTATCAGTCAGTCAAATTATTGTGTCTGTAGACATTTTCAATAGTAGTGTAAATAATACAGTGTATGATTTGTACCTAATGTTACATTATCAAACACATACTCAACTACTGGTTTAATCCTTTGCCATTAGTCCACTTCAGTACAAATCCAAAATTTAGTGAATGCTTTTTCCCTTGTTTGTCAGGTATTTGGATCAGTTGAGGCAGTTAATCAGATTGAGGAGGAGACCGGGTCTGAAAAAGGAGAAGTGCAGCACAGCATTCTGGTGAAAGACATCCCAAATGACACCACAGATTCTCCACAACTTCGCTCCTGCAATTCCTCTTCCACAGATTTTATAAATCAACATCCAGAAAACACTCCTCTTTCCCTGTCAGAGACAGCTGCTGAATTTGTAACCCCACAGCAGTTAGCCCAAGTATCAGAAGAGTTAAGTGAGAAAATTACCTCTGGATCCCAGTCAGGAGGAATGATTGCAATGGATCCAGCACTCAACGACAAGGTTTCAGCAACAGAAAAGATGGCGACCGTTTCAGAAAGTGAGTTACTTAAAGACACAGGAAACGGTAATTCAAAAGAGACATCTGCTGCTGAGGGAAAATCTGCAGTAGAAGAAAATGATCAGACAACGCATGATTTATCTAAAGTTTCAAAGGCAGCAGATACCAGTATGAATTTGAAATCTACTCCTGAGAACACTAATGTTCTAAAGCTAGAAACAGAGATTCATAATGAATATTTCCAAGCACCTCCACTTGGGCAGACCCTGACCTTACAAGCACACAAGAGCAAAGGTCTGGAAGGGGAGGCGCTATGTCCACCTACTACAAATACCACTAATGTACCAACTGAAAAACAGCCAGAGATTATTGAAAAACCTGAAATTATTTCTGAGAAAGCTCCACACCAAATGATCAAGACCTGTGTCCCAGACCCAGAAAGAAAAGATGCTGAAGCACTCCTTTGTAACTTGGCTGAAACCAAAAAGGACAAGGCTGCAGAAATTCCATTTGAGAAACCTGGTTCAAATTCACCAGTTAGACAAGTACTGAATGCTCTTCAGTCAGCATCAAGGGGGAGCCTTTCGTTATCGTCCCGGCAGTCTCCAGACACAGCTGATTCAGATGACTCTCCTTCAGCACTGGAAATGGAGGACATTCCTGCCGGGATAACATGCGTCACCTCTGAGGATATTAAGCCCAGGCCTTTAGCAGGCCTTGCTGCACCACCTATCTCACTGGCACGAAGAGAGAAAATGGCATCCGAGGATCTTGTTTTAGATCACCATCTGGACACAGCTTGTAACACCAGTCCTGAGGGCACTGACCTGGGTCTTTCTGAAGAGGAACCTGAGATGGAGAATGTGCTCACTGAACCTGAGTCTGCAGAGGTGGGAGGAGACACCAAACATGATGAATCCTCAGAAGAACAAACCTATTCTGTAAGCATTAAACATGACAAACAGACATACCTCTTGTTTAGTTCATAAACATGTACTCACAGAATACACTCTTATTTTTGTAGCAAGAAACTCTGGACATGTACTTGATTAATTTACATCGGATTGACAAAGATGTCAGGCGCTGTGACAGAACATACTGGTACTTCACTTCTGAGAACCTAGAGAAGCTGCGTAACATTATGTGCAGGTAAATATATCACCATGCTAAATATGTGAGATTGTTCTGCACCCAGAATAAAAAATCTGGTTGTCTTTGTAGTTACGTGTGGCAGCATCTAGATACAGGTTATGTCCAGGGCATGTGTGATCTGCTGGCTCCGCTGCTTGTAATTCTGGACGATGGTCTGTAAAATTTTTATTGCAAAATTTATCATTATCACCCCTGCATATGTACACATAAATGGATAAATGAACAACTTGTTGAAGGTGTATGTGTGCTCCCCAGAGGTCATGGCATTTAGCTGCTTCACCGAACTGATGAAGAGGATGAACCAGAATTTTCCTCATGGAGGCGCAATGGACTGTCACTTTGCCAATATGCGTTCTCTTATCCAGGCATGTACAAACTGTTTATGTATGCATGCATGCTTACTTCAATGAACTGCACAGTAATGATTACATTTTGTTCTTGTATTCATAGATTCTGGACTCTGAGCTGTTTGAGTTGATGCAACAGAATGGAGACTATACACACTTCTATTTCTGTTATCGCTGGTTTCTACTAGATTTCAAAAGAGGTGATAGGAAATGCAGGCATCATTATTTCCGCTTAAATTGCAGATTGATATGATCATAAAATAATCACTTAGTATATTATTATGTATAATTTATTGCTGTTTTTCTGTTCTTTTTCTGGACAGAAATGGTGTATGATGATGTGTTCTCTGTGTGGGAAACAATCTGGGCGGCCCAGTACACGTCCTCTGAGCACTTTGTGCTCTTCTTTGCTCTGGCCCTTGTGGAGACGTATAGAGACATCATCCTAGAAAATAATATGGACTTCACAGACATCATCAAGTTCTTCAATGGTAAGACAAGATGTGATAATCACAAGTGCTACAACACTTGCCACCTAATGGATATAAAATGCTAATAATCAGTTACCACAAAGTAAACTAGTTATGATGATATTGCAGCTATAATAACGTAGAGTCAGGTCAAATATATACTAAATAGTAATGTCTATAAATTCCTTACCAGTAAATGGTTTAATTTACCAACTAAAAAACAAAAATCAGTGCCATTATGTGTACTGTTCCTTTTGTATGTCACAGTGATATTCTCTTTTCAGAAATGGCAGAGCGACACAATGTTCCCCAGGTCATAATGATGGCTCGAGACATGGTCAACAAAGTGCAGACTCTGATAGAAAACAAGTGATGCACAACACTGCTGTTTAACTTCCCTCTAATTCCTTGTGTTAAATTCTTTCCTGATACTGACACAATCACACAACAGCCATGTGTTCAAAAAGAATAGAAACAATGTTAATGAAATGCAGTGATTGATAACTGTTGAAAAGACAACTGATCATTAAAACTGATAATTAGTTGTATAACAACTTGAATCCACACTCCTATATTCGGGAGATGTTTGGTATTGCCAATACATTTATTTTTAAGTGTTACTGTTCACCTAGTGAATGTACCCTTGTTGAAACTGCTTCAGGATGTCATTTATTTTGCCTTAATCTTTGCTATTTTTTCAGGGATACAGCAACCAAATTCTTCACTGTATTATTCTTCAGGATTAATTTTAAATTATACCCAACATACTTATACACGTTTTTGAAACACTTGTATATATTTTACATATTATTTTGCTGAAATTGTAGCTGCCATGGTTAAACATATTGTGATATTTTCAGTAATAATATCTCGTGTTATTAAATAATTTGATATTGTAAACATTAGAGGTACTACTGACCAAGCTGTGGTTTGCCAGTGCTAGGTTGTGTTCAGCTAGCATGTATGGTCACTGGTTTGCTTCTCCACAGGCATTGAGGAACAGTCAATGGCCTCTCTAGGGCTTGATGGGCCTCTTCCTGTGTTTTTTCCTCTGATGCACACAAGCAGGATATCCAGACTGAAACTCTGCACAGCCTAGCATGGTTGCACATAATTTTCATACAGTGTGTCACCATTTCCTCTTATATCCAACCAAGTTCTCATGCTGTGTGCTCCGTCTATCACTGACCTACGCTATGCATATGATAAGGTGTGATTCAGCTTGATTCCCTCATTCAAATGTTATGTCTGTGCAAACAAATGCTTCTCTGTAACGAACTTGTTCAGTTAGTTAATTCAGACATTGAATTAACTCTTAAAATGCTGATCAAGCCAAGAATCCAGCCAAGTACTATACCAACAGACTGCTGCTGTGCAGCGCTGTGACAGCTGCTGTGATGGTTAATTTTGAACCTGTGATAACCTGTGGTAAACCTAAAAAGGGTGACAAGTCAAAGCAGCATGCTTCCTCTGCACTTCTCTCTTTCACATTACACTACATAATATCACATTTTCTGATGTCTTGAGATGCTGATCTTGGTTGCCTTGTCTTAACACTTAACAATTGCTTTTATATTGTATGTCACTAGCAAAAAGGTTCACACTAATTGATATGTCATGAAGTATGTGCATAGGTGTATCTTCAGTTACATTTTATGTCCAGAGTTTTCACAGCCTTTTAAACACCAGAAGTATTATTTTAAGGGTCACTTCAGTGGTAGCTATTCAGTGGTATGTAGCCATGGATGTAATCTGTGTGTTTTGAGATATACAGTACACCACTGACTCTTCTGTCTGCCACATGATAATGTGCAGGTGAACTGGTGTGTTTTAAGTGGATATAAAGTATTGAAAAGTGAATTATTGCAACATTTAATGTCAACATGTCTTTGCAGAAACAAATGTGCTGGAGACCAACATTGAATTTAATTTTTTACTTTTTTTTGTTGAAATGAAACTGCATATGTAATGAATCTAATGTTTGGCAAACATTTTACAGATGGATATTTCAAACTCTCAGCAGATAAAAACAGCTATCTACATGGATAAGTACCACCAGAACAGAACACGTTTTATTGGTGCCACTGTCATTTGCAAAATAGCCAAAGCACATTCATATTATGTTCACTGTGGCTTAAATTCATGTTTGTCTCCATATGATCTCTGATAACATGCCTGAGTATTGCTATTTCTGTATTGCTGTGTTGTCAGAAGATTTACTGTATACAGTGTGTTCAAAGGAAACTGACTTATTGTACAAAAAAATAAGCTAGTACATATTTATTAAATGCAATACGTCTGTATATGGGCTTTATCTGATAAGGAACAGAAAGCTAAAAATATGCCATTGGAAATCAATATATTTTTATTTTTTGTCTTCTCAAATTGTCACCTGGTTTAATTTATTTATTGTGTATTAAAAATGTTTTATTTTGCATTTTGTGTGATTTCCAAATAAAATAAAATACACAACCTACTAAAAATAGGTTACGTGTACTCGTATAAGGACGGGTGAATGAGAAGCAGTTTAAAAGCGCTTTGAATATCAATAAGGTGGAAAAGACCATTTAAAGTGACATTTACATGGTCTTTTAGTTTAGACTGTTTGTACCAGTGCCTGGCTACTTCTGACTTTTAAAGGATTAGTTGATCCAATTTTTTAAATCTAGCTTTAAACATGCCAATTATATACCCATTTCAATTTCATAAAATGTATCTACTCAAAAGATTCAGAAAAAGGAAACAAGACAGTAAAAGTTTGCATTTTATTGTTAAAGAAAGAGAAAAAAAAAAAGATTGATGCATACAAATAGTCCACCTACAGGCCACCTCGGTCAGAGGTTCACACATCATTAAAAAATAATCTGACAGGTGAGGCTCAGACTCATGTTGCTACTCTAAAAGGCTGACTAAACTGGCATGTTATGAATAAGAGAAAATATTGATTAGCTTCACAGGTTCATAGATTGGCAACTTCAGACAAACTTTTGTCAAGAAAGTAAGAAGAACCATGGTCATCGCTGCATGGTCATACTCGTTCCTGGCTTTGATAGCATATTGACAGCTGCAGAACTGTGTAACTTTAAAATAGACAACATAACATTAGATCGGTTCATGTCAAAGTTTGACACCATGACCCAGGGTTTCTTTACCATTCCCAGATAGCACATATGAATGTTAAAAAAAACAAAACTTTAAGGTTGTGGGCAGGAGCAGAGTGTTCAGGGGACATGACAATGGAATGTATATAGCAAGAAATAAAAAATGATGTATCCTACGAGGAAGCCTGGGGTAAAAAATAAAACAAAACAAAAAGTAGAATTACAAAACATTTCCCCAATTCCTCTAAATGACCACCCTTTCTACCGATAATGACGCGGTGGAGGGCTATGGTGCTGTGGAGGATGCCGCCGGGGGGGTGGACTATGGCGCGACATAGCATGGCGTGGAGGTGACTGGTAGTGTGGAAGAGGAGATCCTCTGTTATGATAAGGAGGTGAATACCGGCCTCTGGATCTGGAGCGAGAGCGGGAGCGACCCCAGTTAGGAGTACCCCTCTCCTCATAGACGCGAATATAAGCAGTCTCACCCTACAGAAAGGAAAAAGACATCTGTTGCTTTAACAATCCAAAGAGAAATGGATAATGAAATCTTATCACTGGAACCCACCTGATGGGAACGGAACTCAGTCCGATCCAGTCTGCGTAATGCATACTCCATGTCCTCTCTACGGAGAAATTCCACCACGCCCTCTCCATCTCGCTGCACATCAGCAAAGCAAACATCTCCTGCCTCACGCATGTGATCCTTCAGATCCTGCCAGCTCCCAGTAGGTGGCAACCCTGAAATGGATAAGAAGAGAAATGTGATTGGGACGCAACTTACTTGCTTTGCTTAATTTGCCAGCTATTTTAAAACCAAAATCACTACTAATCTTTTGTCCAAAATGCAAACCATTGCAAGGTGCACACATTTATTAATTTTAATCAAGTAAATTTTTGAAAACATTAAAAGCAAATGAAAGAAATGAAAGCTAGATGTAAGTTTATTTAATGAATTATTGATCACACAAGAGTAAGGAACGTTATATTTAAATAACTTAAAATAAAATCATTTTCATCTTCAAGGATATTCAAATCCTGCAGATTTTAAATATCCATAGCGAATATATATTCTGCATTTTACTTTTTTAAGTCTTGGTTGGTGTAACATTTCGCTACCACATTTACAAGATCCTTTGTATGGCTCTGACTTTGACTGGTAGTTAGAAAAATATAGCCTTTGCAACATGAAATAATTAAATTACATGGTGGTGTAAATACTTTATTTTCAGAGCAGTACTCACAGTTGTGTACAGTGCCACAGTACCACTGCTCCAGTACAACTGGTCAAGTTAGGCAACTATATAAACTTAAGACTTTAAGGGACTGGTCTTAGATAAGCAATTCAGTTCTAGCAGCCTGAATAAAGATCTGTATTTAAACATGAGATAAATGTAGCAAATAACAAATAATAACATACAATGACAAAATTACACCTACCAGTCACTAGAGTTGGTGTTTGGGATTATGCAGCCAACATGAGAAGTTTCAGTTTATGGTTCTGTTTTTCATGATTTAAGGAGCTGATTTGACCTCATCCACTTAGTCCCTTTGACCTCTGGTCCGCCATGAAAGAGAGAAACATATCTGCCTACGACTTTGACGTCCTCTACTAGTCCCCTTGTCCTTCAGTCCGCCATGAGAGAGAGAGAGAATCATATCTGCCTATGAATCATGACGTCTTCTACTAGTCCCCTTGTCCTCCAATCCGCCATGAGAGACCGAGAAACATATCTGCCTATGACTCTTACGTCCACCTTCCTACCAGTCCCCTTGACTTCCAGGCCATAGGGAAAGAGAGATATAAATTAACTGGCTATGACTCACGACGTCCACCTACCAGTCACTATGACGCGGAATTCAGATCTTCGAGTTGGGGGTCCAAATCTTCCCCTAGGTCCTCCTCCTCCACCACCTCCTGTAGGACCAAATTTTGCACCAGAAGACCGAGGATACTCCACACGCAGCTTGGAGTTTCCATATCCATATCCATTTCTTCCATACACAGCATCATCTGCATCCCTAAGAGAAAAGAGCAAATAACCCCTTACCATAGTACGCCTCATTCACTAGTGGACATAGACCTGGAAATGCCGGCTCCATCCATTCCCTGCGGGCAGTGGTCACTGGAGATGATATTACAAAGGGAATGTGATTCGGAAAAGACCTTCCCAAAAACTCACCGTGGGTCTTCAAATCGGACGAAAGCAAAAGGGATAGTGCCCCTATTGTTCTTCAATTCAATATCACGGATTTTTCCATATTTGTAGAAGAGATCCTCAATGTCTCTCTCCTGGACATCCATGGGAAGATTCCCCACATAGATCCGGCCATCTGACATGGTGGTAGCGTGAGTGGCACTGCTGACACAAAATAGGGGCACCTGCAGACTTTAGGATCATTTTGTGTTTTCACAAATAGCGGAAGTTGTCCTTATCCTAATCCTAGTTCCAATCCAAAACTTAGTCCGTCAGCATCCAATTCCTTAATTTAGACAAAAATAAAACTCTAAACCAGGGATGCGGCGGCCATGATAGTAGTAAATGATGAGTTCAAGACAAATGGCACAGGACCTCAGATCCAAGCCTGAAAACTTCAAAACACAGGGTAATGAATATCCAACAATCTTAAGAAATGGTTACAGTATCAGTGTTTTTTAAATTATGTGCATTGTGTAGAGAGAGTCAACTGAAAAAAACCTGAGAGATACAGTTACACCTGCTTAACAATGACATGTAGAGATAGGGGAAACTACTATAGGCGATCACTTAGTTCTTTGTTACCCGTTTAGATCTGGTAACAGTGAAGAGCCTAGCAAATGAGTTGTATCACTTTCAAACTCAGCAAACTAGTCTGTGACCCTTGATGCCCCATATGGACGCACTGAAATTACAGACCAGATCAATACTTTTTTTTTTTTACCAATACTTTGTGTGTGTGTGTGTTTTTATGACATTCTGACCATTGCAGCTTTTCTAGATATAAACACAAAATGGTATACCACAAACAAACACAAACCTTGTGGCTGAGAAATTGTGGTGAAATCTTTAAATTAAAACCCAATTTTTAGTAGTACAATGTGGTGTTAAATCAACACACTGACACTATCTGCAATAAAGAAGCATTTTAATCTAAAAACGTAACATTAACGAGAGGCAAAGGTATTTGCTGAACTGCATTACTACTACCAGATATGCATAATGGTCGTGATGAACATATATTTCATTAACATTCAAATACATTTTTTTTATTAAGTTTATTGACTGACTGACTTCAAAACATTTTCGGGGCCTTGAATCTGCAGAGCCGTTAGTGAACCGAGCAAACCTGCTTGATGTGATGTACCTACCAGTTAAACATTGATGCCCACAGCTTGAGTTAAATAATAATGGCAGGTAATATATTGAAGGCCTTTGCAAAAACATTAATTGTAACCTAGTTATACCATCAAGCGTTAGCTTAGCGCGCAGCTGCAATGCTAACGTTAGCGTGTAGGCTAGCGCCATGTTCAGTGGATATCTTTACAAAGTTAACGTTACTTTGATAAGCAGCCATGCAAAATGGCGAAAATGTTTTTCGCAGTACGTTCAACTTTAGATTTGTGACCCGAAGGTGACCGTCAGCATTAAACAGGCTAAACGATAGAGTGAAGTGATCTGAACATAAACCTCTTTGTTAACAGCGTCAGGTCCGCTAACGCTATTGAACCTAACTACCATCTGTTTCCAATAAAATGCAACTATACTGAACACGCTAACACACAAATACTTTTAAAATGCACATTAAGTGAATGCGTAGACAACAAATCTGTTAATAACAATGTGCTATTACCTTCCAAAGCGAGACTGTATACCTTTCTTCGTAGATTTAATGCTACCAGTCCACACGATGTGGTGCTTCCTTGATAGTTAGCAACATTAGCGATGTCTTCTGTCTTCTTCTACTTCACTAACCCCACTGACAGTAGTTCAGACTCGTACTTTGCTGCCTCCCTTCGGAAAGAAAGGGGAACACAGTTGTCAGCCCCTCAATTCTGGGCTTGATGTAGCATTTTAGGTTTGGAAATTTAATCAGATAACATAGATCTTTATTGTCATTGTTGGAGGAAAAATGAAAAACTGTGGCAACTCTTATTTGTAGAAGCATGTAAATACAAAAGAGTAATAAATTAAATGTATTTTACTATATGTAGTTTAGCAGCACGTGGATTCAATGAATTATATGTGCATGTGTTTGTGAATGGTACCATGAGTCTTGCCTCTTCTTATTCATGGTCTTCTCAGAGGGGCAACAGTATCAAGTATGCTACTCAAGCTGCAGCATTATCAACAAGATAACTGACCTGTGAGGCAGTCAAGTTAAAATGACTGCCCCCCTCTGTGCTAGTACATGGCACTGAAGCAGGTGATGGAATAATTTCTTTAAATCTGGTAACATGTTTTGATAAACATCTACTGTAGTGATTTTTTCCCTTAGTGCTGGGAGGTCCATTATAGTGAATTCAAATGTTATTAAAAATGTCAGATAAAATAGTGTTTTGGGGAAATACTAATACATGTTCAATTACAGTGTCATATGTCCCCAAGACTAAGGGTGTGGTTAAAATAGTAAGTGTGTTTATTTAAATATAGATATAAATATTTGTAGAGTATATGACTGTCAATCAGCTATAAGTATGATTCTTATTGTCTCATGTAGAAATATTTCCAAAGAACCTCATTTAACTGGCATCTGTGTTGGTTTTGTCTAATTGACAAATGCTTACAGTAGCCTAAATGTTTCATTGAAAGAGAATACCCAGTCAAATGAGGATAAATCCATAATGTCCAGCCTAATATTTGAATGTAAGCACAGAGACTTTTGTCTCTGTGAAAACACTGATCATAAATTATATAATTTATTATGTAATTTTCTAACATATACTGTATAGGCTGTAGAAAAAATTGTACATCCAAATGTGATATTTATGTTCTCCAGAAGAAGCTAACATTCTGCTAATTAATGCTCTCTCACATGCAGTATTGTGTCAGACAGCTCCTTCAGGTTTGGCAAGAAACTCTGGGTTTGTCGAAACCCAGAACGCTACCACGGAGCACTTTTGTGTTACCACAGTAACTGTCTCGCTTGAAGTGTTCTCTGTTCCTGAAGCTGAAAGGCCTGTGTTAAGGTCTCTGGAGTTTTTCATTACACAGACAGTTATATAATATTGTCTTGAGGCTATTTATCTCCTTTGGTTTGTGTGATCAAGAAAACAAAAACAAACAGAAGTCCTCTGAAACATATTACTTTTGAAGGCAATTATTCTTATAAAAAAACAATATATTATTGCAGCTGTTTTTTTTACATTGATATAGTCTATAAACATAAATGGGCTAATGCTCTCAAAGGTTGTTATGCATAACTATCTTGAAATGTCACTGAATGACAAGGATCTTCATAAACAAATTTCTGTTTGTAGAAAGTATGGTCAGTGGTCAGTGAGATGTTATATACACCTGCACACTTACAGTATATAGCTAAAACGTATACAACACAGTGTCATTAACTTGGTAATAATAGGGAACTGTGCTGTCCCCCCTCCTCTTCACCCTTTACACCTCAGACTTCTGCTACAACTCTGAATTATGTCACATTCAGAAGTTTGCAGATGACACAGCCATCATGGGGTG